>JBAGKO010000017.1:947088-957215 GCA_037177275.1 Acacia concinna
TTATATATGGTGGTTGTTTAAAAACTATCATATATTGAATTAATTTATATAGTGTTTCTCTATAGAATTGTTATGTATGTCACAACGTAAGGCTCTTCAAATTCCACATTTTTATATATGGTGATCTTTGAAAATCACCATATATTTTTTCTCATATTTATAGCGTTGTTGTCATATATAACTAGATGGGGTGTCAATTTAATCTTGCCTCTCTATATATGGCGGGTATTCCAATAACCGCGATATATATAACGTCATATATACACAATTCTATGGTAGTGTATGTATATGTGTCTATATCCAGTTTAATGAATTGTCAAATATTCAAATATGCATACACACATATAAAGGTGTGTTTGAATGAGCGATAATTTAAGTGACGGTTTTTAATATGACTTTTGTTAAATGTAAGATACGGAAAATGATAGATTGCGTAATATAATATATATTTGGTTAACTCTTGGAAAAGCCATTTTCATAGACTAAAACTTGTTTGAATGATTAATAAAATAGTAAGTTTGGATGTAAAAAGACTAAAAATAAATATAAGAAAAATAAAAATAGTTAATGTATTATTGGTAAAATTTTGAAAATACTAAATTACTTAAATTTAAGAGAAAATTAAATAAAAAACCCCTTTAAAAATTTAATTGGTGAGAATGATCTTAAACAGAGTTCCGTCATTCTTTGTATATATTAACTTATCAGATTATTCATGCCAATTAAATTTATAATGGGGGAGTTTTCCTTGATTTCCTTTAAATTTTATTTTTTTAGATACTTTCATATGGATAAAATTAAGAAAAAAATTGTTATTAACCTTTAAGTAGACTTATATAATTAAGACCAACATTTCCATTTCCCAGTAAACTTAAAATAGGGGCCATAATGTTATTTTAATGAAAGAAGGTGGGACCTAATATCTTATCTTATCATATATTTAATTTCTTTTCTAGGATGACAGAAACTTCTTTCTTCATAGTGGAAAATCCTAAAGTATGAAATTTTGGCTTTAGCCTTGAAACAGTTTTCCTTCAACAACACAATATAAAAAAATGTGGATCCAAACATAAAAAAGAAAAGTCAAAAAGTGGCTTTTCGTTGTTAAGATACACGTTTAGACCTTCAAACATGATTTCAAACACACTCTAAATCCAATTTGAACAAAAATTTGTTTTTAATATAAGTACACTCTAAAAGTCATTAATCAATAATTTTTAATTTTACCCCTATTGAAAATGCAAGTGAGAAAAATGTATAGCATCTTTTAATCTGAAAAAGTCAATCAATGTAAGACATGTAGTATTAAATAGTTCAACTTCATAGTACGTGTCGTGAAATTGAATTTATAATAAGAATTAAAAACTTTTTTGCTAGTGTATAAAAAAAAAAGAGGTTTTTGGCTGGCCATTGGTATTCTCCTAAGTGGAGATAATCTTATTCGATATATTGTTGGATACTAAATATCACAACTCTTCCTACAGAGATTTAAACTTTGATTTGCCATATTGTGAGGGATTAGTTTCTTCTACTAGACCTAATTCCATTAATAATAAAGATTAAAGTTGTTAGTACGTACACGCGGTAGTATTATAATGAAGTGTTGGATCCGATGGAGATGTTATGGTGCTAGCTGGTGTGGTCGTGCTTTTGAAGAACAAAAATCAAACACATTACACACTGATTCCACATGCTTGTAAACAATTAAAATCCATTCATCATAGTTAAACTGAATTATTAATCAATTAATTAATAAAATTTAATTAATTTATTGTTGAGGAATAATACTACGATAATATAGTATATAACATTATGGTATATGATCAAAGTGAAAAAACACAGCTTCTACATAACAGAATCCATACCCACATCTATATGTGTCGCAGTGATCTGATGATGGTGGTGGTGTGATCTGTTGCTGAAATTCAAAATTATAGTTACATGCTTTGGTGGACAATTTTTACACTGATTATTCTAAAAACACTCAATATGTACTTTTGCTAGTAGATTATCCTAGTGTTTGAATCATGGAAGTCTAGTATAATTTAAAAAAAGCATGCAAAGTAAAAAGAAAAAAATACTATCCCATGTCTTAAATATTAGACCCAATTGAATTTGTTGAAAAAAATTTAAAAACACTAATTATAGTATTTTAAAGCATTTAAATTTGTTGTTTTTCTTCAATCTATATTAACTAACTTATAAACTGATATATAATATAAGTATAAACTATATATGATATGATTAAGTAACCGATTTACTTTTATTAACCTCTTTAAAAAAAAGTCAATTGCATTTTATATTTTGGATTGGAGGGAGTAAAACATAACAAACACACAAACTAAACCAGACTATAAAACAAACCCAAACAAAAGTCATCAAGAGATACTAGAGCCAAAGCATGATGCTGCCATGCATGACACAACGGAGTAGAGCTTGTAATACTAGCTCAACTAGTGATCCTGCAAATTGGGGAAGGATTAGGGTTGGGAAAATCTCATCCTGCAAAATTGCAAGCTACAAGCCTATGGGTTCATGTGAGCCAGCCCGCAGGTTGTCATGTTAGGCCCCATAAAGTTTTGTTTTTCCAAATATGCTAATATCAAAACACCCACAAATCTTACTTTTCTCTTCGGTGCATTTTAGTCCATAAAGAGAAAAAATCTCAACCTCCTTCCTCCTTTGTTAAACCAAATTATTACATATTGATTACTTGAGAATGATTTAATGTTTTTGTTTATAAACTTTGACAAATTTAATAACTTTATCTTTTGAATTGTGGATTATGTTTTTTAATTTTTATAAGTGGAATGATTGATGCTAGAAAAATGAATATGATAACTCATATATATGTACATCTCATATTTTCGATCATCTTAAGAAAATAAGAATTTTTTTAAGAAAATGTGGGCCCGCCAAGCCCCCGCTACACGTAAGGTTGGGAATTTCTATAGTTGGGAAAATAGGTCAACTCATTTAAGCCCAAGTTCAAACAATATAACTATTTTTGCAGCCCAGCCAGTTTACTTAAGGGCCATGTGTCAGTCCACGGCCTTCATGCATTATTGCTGCATTTTCATTTTTTATATATATTTGAATGCTAAAATATATAATTTAAAACATAAATATTATCAAAACTAAGTTAAAACATCAAACATTATCCATATTTAACAAAACACAAACACTAAGTTCAAAAACTAATGTCCACAATCTAATGAATAACTAGATAAAATCATAAACCATAAACTAAATACTAAACAATATGAATAATATTACCATTTTCTTCTTCATGTTGTCCATCACTACTATCAACTACTTGAGTCAAAAAAAAAATATTAATACACAAACGGGCCAACTCTTTTAGGCCTTTGACTTAATCGTGTCTAAAAGGGCTAACCGATTTCCCTGCTGTAGGAATTTCCAAGCTTGCAAAAGTGCAAGCTGCATAGGCTCCCATTCCCGACTCTACTACAGGGAGACGTGATGACCAAAAGCACCATTTGTACTTGTTATGGTGCAGAGTAGAAGCCATATCATTTTTTGGCACTAAGAGCTAGAGCTCAAGCATGGGTATCCCTTAGGGTATTGAAAATGTCCCTAGAATATAGGCTATTCATTTGTTGCTTGTTGATTGTGGGATAAAGCAACCATTGTATGATGACCTTTTGAACATGAGGTCACTCATCCTCTCAAACTGGGATTTAGAGATTTCCTACTCTTCTAGGGAAGGACTTTGATATGCTAACTATTTAGCTAAAATGGCCTTAGTAACTAGGACTATGTTATTCTAGAGACATCCCCAATAGAGTGTAGATCTCTTAATGATAGAATGTGGATACTAAGTAAGAAATGTCATTAAGATGCTAGAATTTTTGTAAGTTTCAAGCTATGGCTTACCTTTATATTAAAAAAAGGGTTAAATGTTATTTTTGTACTGGAAGTATTCACTAGAGGTCAATTTTGCTTCGGAAGTTTCAAATCAGGACAATTTTTGCCCTAACCGTTAGCCCAGTTAAGTTTGACTATTAGTTGACTAGTGTGTCATCCACACCATTTTTGTTAATTTGCTAATTTGCCCCAGAATTTTTCACTTAAGAGCAATTTTAACATAGAAGTTTTCAAACTATAGAAATATCGCCCTAATTGTAAAAATCAAAATTTATAAAATATAGGATGCATCTATCATCATAATTTTTTTTGGGAACAATTTTATACTTAACAATTTTGGTGATTTAAGGTGTTGGATACACCTTGAAAAATGCACCATGATATTAGAGGCACAAAAAAAAAAAAGGTGCTCTAACATATTTTAAGATGCAAGATACACATAAACAATATTATAGAGCAATACACCTTAACAATAAAATATACTAACTTCGGTCCTAAATAAGAAATCTAGGTAACTATTTTTGAAGAGATTAAAGAAGGTAAATAAGTTCTTTTTCAATACATGATGAAAGCTAAGAAACAAACAGAAACAAAAATACTATTGCTAACCAGGTTCCACGTAAACTAAGTCAGTGTCAAGCCTATCTATCAAGTAGAATCCTAGCTCCATATTGAGTACTCTTCTCACAAAGTTATCTGCAACTAGGTTTAGGTTCCTTCGGATATGACGAATCTCTCTACCTGCCAATTAGACTCTAATAAGCTTCGAATCTCCAACAACAAGCTTCGTTGCAAGTGTTTCTCAATACATCCTTCTTGACATAGTCTACAAGCATCAAGACAGTCTGTAAGTAGAATCACCTTCCTTATACCCATGTCCCAAGCTTGTTTTAAACTAGTTAAGCAGCCCATAGCTCAGCGCTTAAAGATTCCTCCTGCTAAATTCTCATCATGAATCCCCCATAAATGTTACCTTGTGGGTCTCATATGCCTCCTCCACAACTTAATCATATATATATAATGAATCATCAAAGTATATGTGAAAACCCTATTTTGTATGGGCTCTACTAAAAAAAAATCCTCTCCTTAAATGTACTTGAGGTTCAAGTTGGCAATCACCATTAAAGAAAGAAAAGGAAAAATAATAAAATTAAGAATGCTCTCATTGATGATGCTTGGGACTCAGGGTTGCTAACATCATTAAAAAGGAATTAAATATAAAAAATAAAAATAAAAAGATACCTCGTTGAATCATCATTAAAGAGGAAGTCAAAAATAAAATTTAAAAAAAACCTCTTTCATGATATTATTAGGAAACTGCTTGTGGGAATCAAAGAATAAAAGGGAAAAAAACCAAAAAAAAACAAAAATCCCTCTTTCATGATGTTAAGTTTAAATTAAGAAATTAATTGTGGGAACAAAAAAAATACAAAAAAAATCTATATTTTTTAATAATGATTAGTTCTCATTTTAGAAAGTTTCATTGAAAAAAAAAATCTTATTGATTAGGCTAAAAGTTAGAAAGCTTCTAAAATGATAATTTGAAAATTCAAAAAAAAAAGGAAGAGAAAGAAACCCTTATGTGAGACTATAAGTAGAGGAGTAAAGGTTGAAGTAAGACACATAGAAAAATTTGGAGAAAAAAACTATGCAGAAATTTTGGAGTGAAAGGCGGTGAGAGTAAGAAAAGGTAGAAAAAAATATCTTGTCATCTTTTGAGTCTCATTGAAGAAAAATGGGTTTGCTCATAGGTTAAGGAGAGTGAGATCTTTTCTAAAATATCAATCCTTCTCCTATATATCTGAGTGCTTTTCCATGCCAATGAATTTGTCAATATGATAAGTGGCATTCTCGCTCCTTATAACCATCACCCATAAAATTAGTGTAGAGATTGTAATGTTGTTGTGCCTCAATCATATCCGCATGATGGTCTTGATGCTTGTGACTACTTTTTTTTTGTCTTGATGCTTGTGACTACTTGTTTTTTTCCCTCTCATAACATCTTCTGTGCAACATCTAAGATCAAGAAGTACATTAGCCTGAGTGTGCAATGTTAGAGGCATAACTCATATTCTTCATATCTATCTCATTGCTATTTTGCTTCATCACTTGATTGCACATATAGCTTGTTAGGATTATGCACCAAGGTATGTGCTCACTATTTCTTGAAAAGTTTTCTTTTTGGTTTGTTGAATTCTTGTTGTAAGTTGAAAAACAAAATATTTTAGAATCAACAATCAAATTAAATGGATCCACTTTTCTTCTAAAATATTTTTCTAATGATAAAATAAAAAGTATCTTTCTCAAAAAGTAAAAAAAGACAAACCAAATAAAAATATTTTTCTAAATAAATTAAATGAACTTTTGATCTAAAAAACACCAACTAATTGATAAGCATTTTTATCCCCCAAACTACGTGAATTTTGATATTTCTCAAGGGAATATAGACCCAAGGCTTCGTTCCTAAATCAAGTCCAACAAATGTAAATAAATTTCATTTTCTTTGCAAATACTTTGTTAATTTCTTTTTTTTTGTAACTAAATTTAATTCAAATGCCATATTTTTTTTTAAATAATTGACTTAGAATAACCGTTCTTATGAATGGGTGCTGTGAGGTGCCTAACACCTTTTCCATACACAATTGACTCTCGAACCCTATCTGTTTTTCATAGACTAATTATTTTTTTTAAATGTTACAAAAAAAATCATTCTTTTAAAAATTTTGGTGGTGGATCCATGCTTTCCAAATTCCGACACTACAAGTAAAAGTTCCATGTTTTAAAATAAAAAGCTGTAGCACTTAGAATTTGGAAAACATGGAGTTATCACCAAAATTTTCAAAAGAATGATTATTTTAGAAACCTATAAAAATACGTAATTCGTCTATGAAAAGCATATAGGGTTCGGGAATTGATTATGTGTGGGAAAAGTGTTAGGCACCCTACAACACCCATTTATAAGAACGGTTACCCTAAGTCAATTATTTAAAAACAAATATGACATTTGAACTTATTTTAATTAGGCACAAAATAAATTAGGAAAGTATTTACAAAGAAGATGATAGACAAAATTGTTTATTTATATTTGTTGAACTTGACTTATGAACGAATCCTAGGGCCTACGTATCCTTTAAAGGGATCAAAGTCCACATAATTCAAAGAGTAAAAATGTGTGTCAATTGGTTGATAGTTTTTAGAAAAAAAAAATCCCTTTAATTTATTTAGAAAAAATTATTTTTATTTGGTTTGTGTTTTTTTAAATTTTTTATAAAGATACTTTTATTTTATCATTAGAAAAAGATTTTGGAAGAAAAGCTTATTCATCTAATTTGAAATTAACCTCTTTAGTTGTTTATTCTAAAATCTTTTTTTTTTTGCAACATAAACCCAAGAATTCAACAAACCAAAAGAACAATTTTCAAGAAATACTGAGCACATGCTTTTGGTGCATAATTCTTACAAGCAATAGGTGCAAGTGATGAAGCAAAATATCAATGAGATGAAGAATATGATTCATGCCTCTATCATTACACACTCAAGCTGAATGTACTTCTTGAACTTAGATGCTGCGCAGAAGATGTTATGAGAGATGAAAAAACAAGTAGTCACAAGTATCAAGACGTCATGCAGGCACATCAATATTACAATCTCTACACTATTTTTGTGGGTGATGGTTATAAAGAGCTTTATAAGAGAATGCCTTTTGTCATATTGATAAATTCATTGACATAGAAAAGCATTTAGATACATAGAAAAAGGATAGATATTACTAATGAGAAAACCACTTTTTTTTTTAATGAGACTTAAAAGATGACAGAATTTTTATTACCTTTTCTTTCTTTGTTGCATTCCACTCCAAAATTTTTGTTTTTTTTTTGTCTAAATTTTTCTGTGTGTCTTGATTCAACCTTTGCTCCCTTCTCAAATTAAGGTGTCTTTCATAAATGCTCTCTTTTTTTTTGAATTTTTAAATTATCATTTTAAAAGCTTTCTAATTTGCAGCCTAATTAATGAGATTTTTTCTAAGAAAGCTTTCTAAGACTAATCATTATTAAGAAATATAGATTTTTTTTCTTCCCACAAGTAATTTCCTAATTTAAGCTTAACATCATGAGGGATTTTTGTATTTTTTTTTCAGTTTTTTCCTTTTATTTTTTAAATTCCCACAAGCAATTTCCTAATAATATCATGAAAGAGGTTTTTCAGTTTTTTTCTTTTTTTTTAATTTTATTTTTGACTTCCTAATGATTGAAAATCATTCATCATCAATAAGGTATCTTTTTTTATTTTTCATATATTTAATTCCTTTTTAATGATGATAGAAACCCTCAGCCCCAGCATAATCAATGAGAGCATTCTTATTTTTATTATTTTGCCTTTTCTTCTTTTAATGGTAATTGTCGACTTAGACCTTAAGCACTATTAATGAGATTTTTTTTGAGTAAGACCTGGACAAAATGGGGTGTTTACCATATATATTAATTTACAAGTTAGACAAAATATTTTAAAAAACATGATAAATTTAAAAGATTTAAAGTAATATAATTAACTTTCTTAAACTTCTTTAAAAAAAGTTAAATATTTCTTATATTTAGAACATGAACTAGTATAATGGGATTATAAACTCTCAAATTTTCCCAACGTATGGAATCTAAACTAGTCATTATTGTAATTATAAAAATCTCATAAATTTATGTTTACCAGAATTAATTTAAGGGCCTAAAGAAGAGATAATCACACGAAAGTTCTATGACAACTAAAGAGGGTGTGTTTGGAATGAAGATTGCTATCGTTACTTTTGAAAAGGTAAGATTGAGTTAAAGTAATATTGGGTAATCAAATTTGTATTTGGGATAAAGATTGCAAAAGTTACTTATGTAAAAGTAAAACTTATTTGGTTGAAATTTTGTAAAAGTTACTTTTGATGGGAAATGATTGAAAAGGGCATATAGATTACATATTTAATGTGAAATATAAAAATTTCAAAAAATGGAGAATACTTTTTGACAACGATTTAAAAAAACAATAAAAAGATATAACTAATAAAGTGGTAAAATGAATACAAATGTATATAAATTAGAAAGTACTTAGAAGTAAAAATTGTTGTCAAATAATATTACATCACTGCTTAGATCACATGGACTATACTATTTGATCTCTAATGACATTACGAATAGCATTCATTTGGTTTGATGATAGCCTACGATAGTGTGAGGAGGAGGTCACTTGATGTTGATAAGTATCATCTGCATAACTTACACTCTCATCTTTAGTGTCCTTAAAAATGTCATCTATTTGCAAATGCCTCCTGATGAAATTATGTATTGCCATTGTTGCGCAAACTATATAGACTTGTGTTTCATAAATATATTTGTGCATCCTTTATAAGATTTCAAATCTATTCTTCCACACACCAAAAGTCTTTCGATTGTACACCTCAAACTTGAATGATAATAATTGAATGCCTCTTTATAATTGGCAAATCCTTGTTGATGCCTGAATTGAGGGAGGTGATAACGCTCATGCCTGTACGGTCCAAGATATCCATCTAGTGTTGAATATCCAGAATCTACTAAGTAATATTTCCCTAACAAATGGACAAATCATTAATAGTGATTTAAATCGATGCAAATGTTGAATGAAGAGAGGCTGCTAAATTGAAGTAGAAACAATACCTTTAGGTGGATGGGGGAAGTTCATGGTCGGATATGAAATTGCAGACTGAAACACATGAGCATCATGTGTAGTACCCTCCCATCTTCCCAACATGAATGTGAAGCACATATCCCAGTCACATAGAGCCATGACATTCTGTGTTATATGTCCCTTTCTCCCAATATATTTTTCTCAGTTGGGTTCACTTACCAGACATTATATGTGGGTCCCATCTATTGCTCCAATTACATCTTTGAAGTATGGGTAATAACGACGATCATCCAATATTTTTGGGCGACAAAATCACGAAATTAGGGATCACATGGTGTGACATTTTCCCTTGCTAGGCTTAGGCAAGCTTATAAGACTGTGTGTAGATGCCTACTGACAGTTTTCTCTGAATGTTGAAATAATTCTTGTACCACCCTTTAGGTGTTACATGCCCAATAGTAAAAAAAAAACATGACCAACATTTCTTGAACCCCAACATTCTGTGTATTATGTAATCCATGTTCAACTAATTTACTGCACAAGCTGTAGAAAACATGTTTTTCCACTCTAAACAACTCATGACACCCTGTTCC
>JBAGKO010000017.1:974138-995509 GCA_037177275.1 Acacia concinna
AATGAATTTGGAATCACTGCATTTCGATTTTTCTAGAAGTAGTTATGATTTTCCAAAGTTGGTCGAAAATAAGGGGCGGATGAATAATATATTGATAAAGAAGAAAAATTTTCTATAATTTTCTCAACTTGAAGTCATAACTAGTGATTCCAATAACTCTAATGAGGTAAGGTAAAGGCTATAAAAGGAGGTGTTACATTTACCCTTATCGCAGATAATGCTTTAGCTAATGACTCAGCTTTGGGATATCTTAAGAGGTGGTTGAGGAGTTGGAAGGGCTTAGTTTGTGATGGTGATCGTCTATAGTTAAGGTGTAGTGCACATGTCCTTAATTTGTTGGTTAATGAAGGTATTAGAGAAATGAAAGACAATTTAGAAGCAATCATAAATGCTGTTAGATATGTTAGGTCTTCTCCTTCACGATTTCTAAAATTCAAAACTTGGGTTGAAGTTGATAAAATAGAAACCACAAGCCTTGTTTGCCTTGATGTAACCACTCGATGGAATTCAACATAATGCTCAAATCTGCCATGAATTTTCAAAAAGTGTTGTGATGAAGATGTTGATTATATTTCATTCTTTAGCTCAAGCTCTAAGCGGGAGTGTGCTACTTCTGGTAGTGCTACTACTAGACAAGACCAAGATAAGTTTTATAGTCCCGTTATTACTAATTGGAGTAATGCCAAAATTTTTATCAAATTCTTGAAGTCTTATATGATATTACATTGAAATTTTCAAGCTCCCTTTCTGTAACTTCACATGAATGTTTTCACCAGATTGCTCGTGTTCAAAAAATGTTGAGAAAGAATATAGCGAATAATGCCAATCCCTTCTTGGGTGAGATAAGCACTAGCATGCAAGTGAAATTTGACAAGTATTGGCGTCAAGCAGCTAATATGAACCTATTGTTATATGTGCCTATAATTATGGATCCTCGATATAAACTTGCCTATGTGAATCATATGTTTGATGTTCTTTACATTGATCCTAAAGTTTGCTCAATGATGGAAGAACAGGTTAAGGATTGCTTGTATCGGTTGTTTGATGAGTACTCTATAAGGGTTTCTATTGATTTAGGGAATGCCTCTACAAGTGCAGAAGGTGGAACTTCATTGCCTTCTTTTGATGATGATGATGATGATGATGAAGAGGAGCTGGGTCATAAATGGTTAGAATCTATGAAAATTAGAACCTCCACAAATCCTATAATTGAGTTAGATAGATATATTGCAATTGACTCAAGGGATGAGATCCCTTCTCAATCTAAGTTTAACATTTTGTCATGATGGAAGCTAATTCTAAAAAATATAAAATTCTCTCCCACAGGGCATGAGATATATTGGCCATGCCGGTTTCTACAATGGCTTTTGAGTCAGCATTTAGCACAAGAGGACATGTAGTTGATCATTATAGGAGCTCTCTATCTCCTAAAATGACATAAGCACTTATTTGTAGCCAAAATTAGCTACAAGCTAGGCAATATATCTTTGAAATTGTTGACAAACTTCATGAATTCAATAATTTTGATGAGACAGAGAATGTCATTCAGCTTGTAAGTAAGCTCTTCTTTTAATACTCAAGAATTTGTTCACACATACCCTATGATTTTCAATATAATATTTCTTTCATTGTTTTTCATAGATGTTACACTTAGAGTTGGAGGGAGGATGTAATGGCTAGTAGTGAATGAAGGGTCGTTTTACAAGTTTGAGTTGTTGGTAAGTTGTAGCCTTTAATATTTACAAATTACAATTACATTTCTTCCTTTTTTCTTTCTTTATTGACTGAATGGCTGTTTGGTGATATAATTATATTATACTTGCATTTGCATGCATATGTTTTTCTTTTTATTTTTTTTACTATAATACCGACAAGATTGCATAATTTTACTATGTTATCAAGGTTAGTTTGTAGTTATATGATCTAAGTTTAGAAAAGCCCAGGTGTCTGAACTGATAATGAATTGAAGTGATTTTGCCTTTAGAAAATAATAGTTCATAGTTATGAAACTTAGTTTCAATCATTTTTTTGATTCATTGTTGTCCCTTGTCTTGGAAGAAGCTTCAATCATTTTTCTAATTCATTGATGTCCCTAGTTTTTCTCTCGGATCAAAGAACATGTTATTTGGAACAACTTGATTTTTTCAATCAGTTTTTTGATTCATTGTTGTCCCTTGTTTTTCACTTGAATAAAAGATTGAACTTGTAAACACTTTGTCTGTCCTCTAGCATGCTACTTTATACCTTACCATGGATGCAATTAAATTGATTTGGGAATTCATAGATACATGCATAAGGTATGAGTTTTTTTGTATTCAATATTGATCTAGCCTCTTGTTTTCCTTATTTCAACAACGGATGATGGAGTTAGACATAAATAAAGTGTATATTAAATTGATTTGTGAATTCATACATACACTTTATTATAGTTGCTTTTTCTTTTCTTTTCTTTTTCTTGGTGCTTCATGAATCATCATTTGATCAACTTTTGGGAGATTGATACAAACCTCTTGGGCTTCAAGGCTTTAATTACAATATTTTTGTTGCCTATTTATAATGGATTATGGATGTTGTTTAGTTCTTCAAGTATGTATATATGTTAAGACATATAGTTTTTTTTAAGTTTCAAGACTCAAGTTGTAGACTTATTTTGATATATCTTAAGAAGTATGGATATCTTTAAATATGAATTGTTCTTCTCACTTGTAGAGAAGGCAAGGCAAGGTGTCACCACTTAGGCATGAAAGCCCACCCTGCCCCAACCCGCCTTTGCCCAGCCTAAAATGGTTAGGGCTTCTACCGGGCATGGCCGGGTAGCAGGCTTCAAAATGCCCACCTATGCCCACCCCTACTTGAAATATGTAGCCTTATAGAATCTGATCCTCTAGGAGTGTGTAGTCACTTTATATTTGTTGTTCCCTAATACCACAAAGTTTTAAACATAGTAGACTTCTCCCTCCCTGATATATTTAATGTAACATTCCAACAATCTTTGTTGTGTTGTAAAACCCCTTCTAGGTGCCCTGTAGATGTTACAAAAGTTACCATTAGTAATAGTAGTTTAAGAACCATAAGCAATGGTGGAAATGTATTACATATGTACATACTTATTAGACAAAATCATGCCAACCTTCTAGAGAGCATGTGATAGGGTCTTATTACAAGAAACGAAGAACACATGTGATAATAACCCATATGTCCTTTTGATCACAAATTTTGCAAAATTTTGCACTGCTAATAGTGGTCATATTGTATTTTGGAGGGTTCATGTGGCATTGAAAATGTACAATCTAAAATGTTGTTTCAATTGCAAATAAATAAAGTAGGGAGAGTGCTTGGTTTTGGTCACATCTACAAATAAGATCAATTATAAGGAATTGCATGCAAGTATAATACAACAATTTTAAGCTTGAATTAATTTGTATTAAATGTTAGCTTTTACAAGCCAACGAAAGGTGTAACTTGGGCCACATGGAAGGTGTATAGGCTGCATAATGCTACATTGTAAAGTATGTGAGAAGGGATTTAAGTTGGTAAAATGTTTGTGCTAAAAATAACTAAAGAGGGGGTTTTATTATCATTAAATAGGTCTAAAAGTGTGGGTTAGGAATTTGAAGTAGAGGGGTGAAAATAGATAAAGAGGGATTTCATTATCATTATCATTTTATTTTTTTGTCATATGTTTCTTTAATTTTTATGTCTATAGTAGTGTTATTTTGTTATTATTAATTAAATTGTAATATTTTAATATAGTTGATCAAACCACTATTGAACCATTAAATCTTAAATCAACACCACAATCGTTTTACTACCCGGTCTAATTTTTTGTTCCTTGAATCCTAGTGACAAGGGTTTTACATCTTAGAATTATTTCTCTAGCTCGAATCCAATTAACATCTTAGAAGCCATTTTTTTAAACTTGAGATAAAAATTCTCTCATATATTTATTTTGTAAGGTATAAAAAACTATTATCTAAAACCTAATCCAAATATGCACTAAATACAAAAAAAAACCACCTATGTAGGGCCCAAAAAATAAAAGTTTGGAAATCAGGAACCAATTTGGAAGGCGGTAAAAAAAAAACTACTTTTCTACGGTAAAAGGAAAAAAAAAAAAAGGATGCTCTTAGCTTTGATTTTTAGTGTTGTTTGGTTGTTGTTTTTTAAAGGTCGTTTACCCAAAAACAACTTCTCAATTGTTTATCATAAAAAAGTCATTTATGGTAAATTGAAGTATAAAGAGACTAGTTCAATTGATTTTTAGCCTGATGAACGCAGTCATATCCCCACAGAAGTGAGGGTGGTCCCACCACATTGGCAATCGTACGGCTCATATCGAGTCTCATTTAATTTAATGGTCAGACTCAACCGACAATCAAGACAAAAAGTCAACAGCGTTAGCCATTCTCCTAAAGCAACGTAGCCCAACGCCTCATGTCTCTCCAATAACATTTTGACACGATTGTGCCTTCATTCTCTCTCCTCCTGCCATCCTTCCTTCTCTCCTCCTCCATAACCCCAAACAAACAAATCGTACAAAAGCATTACCCATTTCACTTGCACCACCAACATTGTACTCTCATCATCGTTCACTTTTCACCTTCACTCAATTTCTTGTTGATATATAGAGACCCCGAGACCCTTCTGGTAGATGCAAGCAAAACAAATAATTGAGCCAGAACCAAGAGAAGGCTTGTCCTCAAACTCTGGGTGGGCTTTAGTTTGGTGCTAGAATAAAAGGGTAAAGAAATCAAAACCCTCGTTATATTTTTGACTGTGAGTCTCTGGAGTGTGCAGAGAATGAATAAATATATATATATGTATGTATGTATGTATGTATGTAGAATTTACCCAAAATGATAAGATTTGAGGTTGCAGATCTGAAAAAGAGAGAAAGCGTTACTGCCTTGTGGTTAGATTTCTACAGAAGAGAAGGACGAGAGAGAGAGATATATACAGAGAATTGACAGAAGAGAGTGAGCACATGCTTGTTGGCAATTGTATGAGAGCATACATATGCGGGTGCGTGCTCACTGCTCTTTCTGTCAGTTCCTCACTTTCCTGTGTTTCTCTCCTCTTCTTCTTCTTCAAGTAAAACCCTTTTTTTCCTCCTCCTGATCCTCGTGTACTAATCACACAGAGTTACACCCCTTTTTAGCTGAACCAAAGGGCTCTCGATATGGGAAATGAAAAACCCTTTGAAACGACTCATCGAACGCGTCTTGGCATGTCGACAACTTCGTATTTTGTTCCCTTAAAGCTCGTCATGCCTTATAAACTTCATGTGCTTTAACCAACAGCACTGATAACACTGGTTAATATTCATGATGGATAATTGGTTCTTTCTTTGGCACTAGTTTTCATGCCTGACATTATGATGATAGGGCTTCTCATCCTTATCTCTTCAGTCTTCTCCCTTACTTTATTCATTATTTCTGATATACTTGAAAATTCTTTTTGTTTTTAAACAAAAATTCTTTTATTTTATGCATTATTTTATATTTTTGCACACAGAATGAAGCTTCGAAGCGTTGTTTTTCATGGTACTTTCTCCTACACAAACACCAAATTCACTCCTATAAACCTCACTGTTCATAGCATAACTGAAATCCGTATGTGGGATTGTTTACTAACCAAAATCTTATTTTCTCTCCTCTCCTTCAATCTGTGCCATAAGTTTTGTACTTTCTGTTTATATAATCCGCCGGAGCCTCGGAGACACCGGTGACGGAAAAATTACGGGTATATTTAATCAGATATTGCAGATATTTGAATCGCATGTATCGTCGTTTTCCTATAAAGGGAATTCTGAAGGGGCAACAGAAAGCGAGTCAATCACACAAATATGGGAACATTTGGCTCTTTATTCTTCGTAGCAAATATGCATTTAATAGCCTTCCTTGCAAAGGTCAGTACAATCTTAGATTTGTTTTTTGATTTCTTTCTAATTTTTAGTTTAGGAAGAAAAGCCAGTAAGTACTTAAAAAAAAATAAAAAAATAAGCCTCTTTTGATTGTTCTTGCATAAGTTGTTTGGAGTTTGGTGGGGGCTTAATTAGAACTGCTGCGTCCATTTCCAGCATGAGATTATTCTGGTAGATGATTAACCTTTGAATTTGAGTTTATCTATTTAATTTATTGCTATTTCTAGTATCATCATGAATTATGTCTGTGCTTACTTTAATGTTTTCCTTGTATAGTGTCAGGATTATGTTGAACAACTTTTCTCCTTCTGTTGTTATAAAGAATTTTAAATATTTAGGTCCTGGGAGTGCGCGCGCGCGCGCCCACATGCCATGCCCAAAATTGAGTATCTGAATTCATGAAATGTAAAGGTTGAGTTTTTTATTAAAGACATTAGTTGCCCAATTAGTGTGCTGAACTAATGAATTGTGTCGAGAGTTGTCTAAATGTTATACCTTGGTATTATATAATGTTGTATATCTTTAATCTAGTAAGGTACTCATATCTGATTTATGCTGATTTGAATGTTGTCTCTCTAACATGAAGATCAGTTCAAACTTCTTACAATTTTGATTGAATTGTCAGTCCACTTCATCCAGTTAACTTCTTTGTTTTTGGGCAAAACCAAAATTTCATCCATTTAAACCTAGTATTGGTTTATCCTTCTTTGTTGAACTTATCATTTTTAACCAAGATAGTTTTCTTTTATTAGATAAATAGTAGTACTAAAATATAACGGATTTTGTCTTTCACGTGTAAGGAAACCAAACTATGGTGTTTTATAAAACTGTAAGGCCTGAATGATCTGGTGATAAAATTCTATCCTATTTTAAACATTTTGTGTTGATTATTTAATAACACCTTTCATCAATTTTGTTTGTTTAATTTTTTAAAACTCAGAAAGTAGAGTGCCTTTTGCCTTTGTTCAAGTTATGAGAAGTTTGGTTCAGTTAATGTGTAGTTAATACCCAGCACAAATAGAAACCATTGTTGTTTTATTACAGGAAAACATTTGCGCTTAAACAACTCTACTGAATTTTAAATGATTTTGTTCTCATATATTTAGAGAGCACACTCTTTGACCATATGTATAACCAAGTGTTTGGTTAGATAATAACTATTCACGAAAGGATCAGACAATACATTTTACTGACACTTTGAAAACTTGAGTTTTTTTAAACCCATCATCTATTAAATGTAAAAGTTATTAGCAGTTAGGGTTGCCTGTAGTGATGTAACAAATGTATGAGCCATGCACAATATCACTTTTATATGTTTTCTGTGAGTTATTCAAAAAGAGTTAAAACAGCAGAAAATAGAAGGATTTGAAGAGTGAGATACTTTGTTTAACTTCAATGTCGTGTTGTGTTTGTTGTTTCATTTGAAGTTCACCTGCAAGCTAGCTAGACCAAAGGATAATTTACTAATTATGCCTTCTACTACCAATGTGTATAAATACTATAGTTCTATACCCTACAGGTTCTCTATTGTACAAGAAATGAGACATTGAATTGTAAGAACTTGTTGATATATGGAATGAATACACCTGATATGGGCTAAGCAACTAAATTGGCAATAAATTACAATATCATATTCTTGAAAAAAGAAAAAGTTACCTCAACGTTTTTCATGTTTGCTTTAAAATATTTACATTTACAGACACTAGTCCACCTAGCATAAAGAAATAGAGGCACCAAGCAAACAAAAAAGAAGTAAAGAAGCATACTAAAAGCTTTCACAAGCCTCTAGACATCATCATGCATAATAGAACATACCTATATCCTCAAATATAAATGATAGTCAACAACAATAAACCTCCAAAGCAACATGACTTAACATAAGTAACTTACACAAAATCCCACCCTTGCATAGATTTCTTCAAGATCAAGGTCTCATACATAACAACTGAGACCACATGGTAAACACAACTAAATATAAACAAATCATCTCTTGATGGAATCCATGTCAAATCATCTTTATTTGAATAGATTGTCCAATAGAGCTTCACTCAAACGTGCATTGGTACATATAACAACATTCATTCCTACCTACAATGATGCATATTTTCCATTCCAAATATGCCAATATTCCATTGATATAACAACATTGTTCAAAGTAGTATTCCAATATCAACAAGTACAAATAATCTGTTACAAATACTATCTAATATGCTCACTTCAACTTCACTAGTTCTAATAGAGAGGTAATTACCATTTTACTTGTTTTTTGGCCAAACCACACATAATAAGGTGCCTCTACCTTAATTGTCACCATTCATAGGCTCACCTACTTTCTTTGCCCTAAAAGTAAAATTTCTAGAGAAACAACAAGTAGTATGTTATTTGGATCTAGATGAGGTGCTGAGGCCTTCCTTTCCTTCAATTCTTTATCAATTTGAAGTTCTTTTTTTTTTTCTTGGGGAAAATCTCACTAGGTCCCAAGAACCAGAGAAAAAAAAGTCGTATTATAGATTCCCTCTATTAAAAAAGGCCCTAGTTATCTTATTGATATAGATGACCTTATTAATGACCACTCTGTGACTTGTTAATATAGGCACATACGCTTGCTGATC
Organism: Acacia concinna; assembly: GCA_037177275.1. Classification (NCBI taxonomy): domain Eukaryota; kingdom Viridiplantae; phylum Streptophyta; class Magnoliopsida; order Fabales; family Fabaceae; genus Acacia; species Acacia concinna. The sequence goes on from JBAGKO010000017.1 coordinate 982,674, forward strand.
GAAGCTGTTTTAGTTAAAATAGATAGGCTTGTCAATGACCACTTTATGACTTGTCAATATAGTCACATACACCTGTCAACGGGAGTTGCTTTAGTTAATATAGACAGGTTTGTCAATGACCACTTTATGACTTGTTAATATAGCCGCATACTCTTATCAATGACAATTGCTTTAGTTAACACAGATGGGTTTATCAATAACTACTCTTTGACTTATTAATACAGTCACATACACTTGTCAATTGGATAAGTTGACATTTGAAATCTATATCACTAAAGTCCCTAAGGACCTTTTTTATAGAGAAATCTCCAAGGGGACTAATTTGATATTTTTTCTAGTCATTGGGACCTAAGTGATATTTTCCCTTTTTTATCCCAATTGACCATTAAACTACCTTTCTTAAGCTCAAGTTACCGAGCATATGCAATAACAATTCTCTACTGTTCTACGGCCTAAGCTCACTCATTTACCTAGTAGCTCCATTCACTGCCTCTTGATCACGATCACATTTCTATAAGTGGCAAGAGATGCTGAACTTGACCCTGACCCTATAGTCGGTAAATTGTCAGCTCCAAAAAAGCTACAAAACGTTATAATTCTTGCTGATATCACACATTAGTTACTTTAGATCCTAATAGTTCTCACCAATCTTCCAAATCTTTACTATAACAATAGATTTCACCAACATCATACCTTCATTTGATCCATTACACCTTGATTCACTAGGACTTTCTCCATTTTGCCAACAAAAGGAAAGCTGCCCACCCTCACGACATGACATGACACTCAAACTCTACATACCCTTACTTGGGAGCTTTCAAGGAGAGAAACTCAAAGGAGACTCTCACTAGGAAGATAAACGAATCTCTCACTAGTGAGGCAGACTTGAAATACATCATTTACTAACAACAGTGTTTTTAGACCATGCCCTATCTTAGTATATCTAAGCCAAGTCCAGTACTTCATCAAATGATACTACACATTATAATGGTAACATTTGGAAATCCCTCTATTGGTCTTCATTTTTAAAGGTTTTCATCTGTTTGTCAACCATATCAAGAGCACTCAAAGATTATCTCATTATGGCTTGTTCATTTGGGTTGGAGTGATTGATGGTCAAACACAATAGGGAAGTTTCTGAGCTCTAGTAGCTAAATCTACATCGTCTTAAGGGAACTTGTCCCATTACCTAAGGCTATGGCCAACGTCTCTTGCACAATGAGAGATGTTGGATCCAACCAAGTGCTTTCCTAGAAGTGGCTTTTGTGCCTTTTATGATTCATTCAAAGCATACCCCTTTGCCAACTAAATTGTGGTTCAAAGGGAATAATTAATCTGAGAATGTCAGCATGAGCTTTCAAAAAAAAAAAAAGTGAAGTTTCTTCCTCCTCCTCTGAATTGAAAATAGTATGGCTTCTTTTAGAATAAGAGAACTATAAATCCAACTCAATAACAAGTAATTAGGTAAAACAGCCATGGCTAGTACGTCTTTTGGGATGTAATGTTAGCTGATAGTTTGGCATATAGCTTGATGCACTTAACATTACTATGAGCTATGTCCCATGAATCATTGATACCAGTAGATATTTCAAATATGTTGTAACAAGGTAATTTTAAAAACTTTGGGATATATGTATGTCAAACAAATGAGCTCATTAAAAAGTATGAATGTATATGGTTTATGTTTGAGATTACAGTGTAAAATGATTAAGATATGGATAAAGTGTGTGATCTTCTTGAATGTAAGAGCTTCACTGAACCATAAAAAAGGTTGAAGCATCACATTATTGCACTCGGCCACCAGACTGTATTTCTGTACCATCTTAAAATTAACAAAGGCTCCTTTTTCTGTCAACAGTTTAGATAGGGTGGCCTTAGAAAAGAAGAATAGGAGGGTAAAGAAGCTTGCATTCTCTTACATAGAGGCAGTGGCTTCTCATTTGCTCTTTCACCTTTTACAACGAATTCACTGCCTTTCTTTGACAATCTTGTATCTCAACTTAAGGAGCTTTTATTTTGGCCTTAGAGGTTGTGCATTTGATGATTGTTACACACACAATTTATTTTCTTTTTTATTTATGTAAAACTCATTTTGTATTGTTTTCTAATTTGGCTCTTTGCCTCGCTCAAGTGTATGTGATTTTAGCGTCTCTCATTTTAGGTGTTTAAGGAGTCAACACCTTAAAGTTGCTTCTTCTTCTTTTTTTTTTGACTACTTTCGCTTAAATATTATCTTTTTATATGTTGCATATCTGATGTCCTAAATTTATTATGAGTGAAGGGATTAAAGGTTCTCAATCATAGAATGTCTTTACAACATAGAGAACATGAAAAGAACACCAGGTCATCTAAATCAGGATTCTTGCCTTTAAATCTTTTGTAAATTATTATTGGGATGCACTTAGTATATCTCCAGGCTGTGTTTATGATACACAACACGTTGACTATGCATTCAATTATCTGAGCAAGTTTTTCCTTCTGTTAATTCTTTATATTGGACATGATCTTCCAACGAGAGAGACGTTTTAATTCTTTTTGCCAACTGTTTGTTCTTTGCAATTTTTAATCAAATTTTCCCTTTGTTTTGATTGATTTTTGTCCTTCGTGCACATCCTGATTATATATAGTGTATCTTGAAACTTATCTTTGACTATTAAAATCTTCCAGGTTGGCATTTTGTCAAACATCAAGTTGAGGCTGGGGCTTGTGTTGGACTCCTCACCTGTTGTTTTTTTTCGATTAATTGAGCCTTCATAAATCAAACCAAGATAAAGATGAAGGCTCAATCAATGAAAAAAGCAACATTGGGGGAAAAGAGATGATCGAGAGTTGATTGGGCCAGGACATTATCTTTTGATTCAACTGTTATGGCAGAGTCAAACAAGGAACAAATCAAGAAGACATGCTCCTAAGTCTAGCCATAGTAAAAAAAAATCTCCGTTTCAACCTTCAACATGGTACAATTTAAGAACAAAATGCCCACAGGAAAAATCAGATCGGAGTGTCGGACAATAGCATTAGCTCCAAGGTTGGATGTTGAGGTAATTACAATTTTTTAGATTTATTTCAAAGGTTTAAATTGAGGAGAATGTTTTGCTGAAGTACTAGTTACATGTTTTCGGTAACAACTTCTCCACTTGCAAGGGTAAAGCTGCATACACCTTGCCCTTCCCACATCCCATCTGATAGAAGCCTTGTGCACTGGGCTGCCCACTAACTAATAACTATGAGTATTAAAGTTAGTGAGGTAAGAAGAACAAGTTCCTTACCCCTTCCCCATAAAGATTAGGATGATGAGAAACCAGCCTTCAAGTATTAATTGGATGTTGATGGTCTCATTGCTAAACTGGTTGAAGGCAATTATGTGATGCACTGTTTTTTGGTCTAATACACTCTTAAGGCACCTATAAGGAGCATATAAATCTATCCAAGAAACATTCAACTAACTAAATTGGGAGTGAAGCTTCAAAGCAAACTTTTTATCAGATTGTCAACTTGGTTAATTCATTTGCATGTGAAACTTGCACTATATTATTTGATATGAAAGTGGTAAACATAGTGGAGGCGGCTATGTGATTTAATTTCTTAAGCACTACTTTCTGCTCTTATGCAGCCACATGGAAGTGTACAAGCAAGAACCAAATCTTTAAATAGATTGTTGTATCACATTTTTCCGATGGTAATATACAACAAGTCTTATCTTATTAGGAGGGGTCAGTTACATGAATCATACGGCATCATTATACTCTATTAACAATCAAATCTTTAAATAGATTGTTAACCAAAAGGCCTTATTTGGTTGTTGACAAGGTAATGTAGACGAAGAAAAACTTTGCTGGCTTGAATTTCTTTATGGAAGTATATGATTAAATTCGCTACAGTGAGATGGTTGTGTTCTATACACATTTATGCCTATTTAGGAACTGACAAATATAACAATGACACCGTACATTTATCTTGTTACGATGATGTGTCATTCGATTAAACATTGGCAAGAGGGGTTCTTTGGTTCATTGGACATAGTAAGACTCTTCATTGGTATTTGCAGGGTTTTACCCCTCAATTTAATAGAATGAAGTCTAATTAACTGCATATTAATTCACTGACTTGAATATGTGACTTGGATGTCATATGTTTCGTTGATGATTGGTTGAAGAGTGTTTGGACATGGGTTTCAAAAGGTTGATATTTCTAACAAGTTGGGGTCCAGAAGTGGCGTTTTCTTTTTAATTTGGAATTTGTCTTCTGCTCCTTAGAGATTCTTTCAAGGTTAGTCAAGGTATCTAGTCATCTGTATTTCTTCTTTGAATGTTAGGTATAGCATGTTAGAGATTTGTTTTCTCTTCATTATCTAAAACTTGTTATTGAATAGCATATAGTATCACATGCACTTCCATCGAGACATACACAAAAGACCCCAAGTGTTGTAAAGTTCCTTTGTATATTGCAAACACTTTATTTGGTTTCGAAGAAATTGGCCATGTCAGCAGCAAAAGATTCCAAAAAATAAACATAGACCCAAAGAGATAGACACTTCAAAATACATTTAGCTCTCAGCGATAATGTGTGTAACATTTTGTTATTCATGTGTGTGGACACTTTAAATTTTGCTTTGATATAGTGCGCTTGTTAGCTTTCATAGTTATGTGAGGGGTGCAATTAAGGTGCTGAAGAAGCTCTCACATCAAGAGAAATGTTGACCTGGCTTCAGTTATGAAACTTTTAGCATCAGCAAAGGCAAGCGCATCAGGTGCCTTGATATAGTTGTATGGCTGGAAAAAGAATGTTGCTACACTTTTAAAGATAAAATAAGAAGTTATAGCTTTAAAAGCATAATGGGGGTTTAATTAAGTTGGGTGGGAGACCCTCCCCCAAAAGAACTAATAATTCCTTAACTCAATAAACTACTAAATTGTTCAAAGTTCAAATTCATGAAGTGAATCAATAATTGATAACAACCAGAGACTAAAAGTTATATTTTCCCTTTGATATATTAAATTAAGAATAAATTATAGTCTAATTATGATGTTCAAACTAATAATCTTCGAACCAATATGTTCATTATTTCAATGATTGCTTTGGTTTTGAAAACATTAATGCTTGTAAGGGATCCTTTTTTATGATTCAATGGTTAATATTCTTTCTTCTTGTTGCCTTATGCCTTTATCCTTTTGTTAGGTTCTGAGTTTTGCAGCCGGGATTTAACTTGACTTATCCACTGATGTATACACTTCCATGTAGCTTCCCTTTTTCTTTTTCACAATTTTAGCATGTTTTTCATGTGAAAAATAGCTTTGCGCTTGTCATGTTAACATGCTTGGTGTATGACTTGGAAGGGTACTTGGTAAGCATGATAACAAAGGGCGGGGAAAATGTGATCAACATATAAAGGTTTTCAGGTTCATATATTGTTTATCTGTCCCACTTTTCCAAGAAATTAAACTTGTATTGTGATCCATGAGTTGTGTACAAAATTCAAGGGTATTGTACCTTTTCATTGGACTAGCTGGATTGTTGAGGAGCCAAACTTTGAAGGTCATTATAGAGCAGAGGTTGTTTTCACTTTTCACTCTTGATTAAAGATGGATCATACAAGTTGAAATTTGCCTTTCAGGATTTAAATATAATGCGTGTAACCTTTCTGTGATGCTGAAAAGATTAATATGGCTTTCGTGTAATAGGAACTCGTTTCTTGGGGGATGTGGGAAATCTGAATAGTATTTTGGTCCCCAAGAAAATGTAATATATATGCAGTTTGGAATTTTGAGTACGTAGTGGGTTTTGGCAACATAAATACGTGGTTGGTTGCCAGTAATTCTAGCTACTGTCTTCTGCTTGAGTAATTAAGGAAACCCTCTGAATGATGATGATAATGTGATAAGAAAGATATAAAGTTTGTTATACATAGCTGTTGCCTTCTATATGAAAGTTATTTGAATTATGGAAAAAGATGTAAAGTTGATCAATAAATTACAATGGATGAACAAGTAGATGTGCTCAAGCACAAATCTTTGCTAAATATATATATGTTTTATATTAAGGATCAAAGAAGTATATACATATACATACATACAGATTGTAGCTCTAGACATTACTAACTAGATCTTACATTTAAGACTAACAGAGTATTGTAATAATATAGACAGCTACTAGGGTCTTGCATGCTGATCATCAAATTTTACTTGGGCTTTTGATTTGTTCTTAGCATTCTCCTTTTTGCTTTGATGCAACCATCGTTGTAGTTTGTAATGCCTAAGCCTTCTTTATTCAAAAACCCTCCCCTTCCCTTTAGTCTAATACTCTATATTAATGCAACATTTTGATGTATGGATGTTATTGAGTGTTTTGTTATTGGTTCAAACATTTGGTAAATTTGCGAACGGAGGATTTATTTCATTTTGTTATGTTTGCTTTCCAAGACGCTTTTATTCCTCAAAGAAACTTAAATGGATTATCCACACTTTGAACGATTTTTATGCTTTCGGAACTTAAATACACGCCCCTCTTCATTTAATTCTATTATATTATGGATATTGCTATGATTGCCACTTATTTTGTTCTCAATGCATATATATATATATATATATATTGTGAACACCTGTTGGATATGATGATCTCCATAGTTGTCTTCATAGCTCAATGAGGGGTACGGTTGTGTGTTTTTTGGGGTGAGACAGAGCAATTGCACCCATTCATATATCATAAAATATTTACAGGGTTAAGGGGCAATTTCCCCCAAAAGTTTTTATTAGAAGGCAATTTTGCCCTGAAAATTTTAAAAAAATGAGTAACTTTGTCCATGTCATTATATCATTTAGTTTTGACTATTAGTTGATCGAATATGTTTAGATGGTATTTCACATGTCATTTCTTTTGTTAGAGTGCAAATTTGCCTCAAAAGCTTTAAACTTCATTTCATAAAAAATGGAGCAGATAACTCATGAACTTGTTACCTTAAAAAAAAATAATCAGATGACATATAAATCGTCAATTTAATATATTTGGTCAACTAATGGTTAAAGTTAACTGAGATAATGACATAGGCAAAATTGCTAATTTTTTTGAAACTTCTAAAATAAAATTGCCTCTCGATGAAAATTTCCCAAGCAACATTGGCCTTTAACTTAAAATTATAAGTAGGGTAGGTCAATTATACAATCTTGTACTCCTCCTTTTAAAATTTTGAACCTCCAAAATTCAATAAAAACCATTTGGCCTCCTCAGTTTTTTAGATAAGTGATATTTTGACTCTGTTTATTATAAATTTTAACCAAAATGTTTTATAAAAGAAGCAAGGGGAAAGAGAAATAGCTTTTTCATCATGAGCTGATTCAGCTTCAAAAAAAAAAACAAATTGCCATGATTTTATTCTTAAAAAAATAAGCTTTCATTATGTTGATTTGATTATTGAGGGAACAAACAAAGAACATGTTCAGAACAAAAGGAAAGTATGTCAACTAGCTCGATTATTAATTTGTAAAGTTAAAAATTCTATCAACTTGCTTAATTATTTATTTGTAAAGTTAGTTTTTGCGCATATTACTTGGGATTCTTATTTCAACCACCAGTAGGCCATCATGAACTCTAAAGCTGAACCCGGCATGTTTGGATCAAGTTTCAGATTGGTAGTCAACTCAGTTTGGTCCAATCATTGTGTCACTCCAACGGCTATATGTATAGGTGTATAACACAGACTATTTGGACAAACAGAGATTAATTATGCTAATTTGTAGTAATAATTAAATTTACAAACACGCATTTATTTTTAAAAAATTTCAACAGGTAGGACAATTATAATTTCATAGCAAACAAGTACATAAATTCTCACGGAGTAATAGCAAAGACTTGCAAATAATTTTCTCCATTTATAAGGTAGAGGTAAAAATTTTATATGATTGTACGAATTTATTCTTAATTTATTATTATGTTGATTTTTTTATGTAGTATAATGTATATTAAATAAGAGTAAAGTTGAAAAATGTCAAATTTTAGGAAAGATTTAATAAAGTTTAAAGTGTTTCTTAATTTGTGTGAAAAATACTGCTTTTTATATATATATAACAACAGAGTAGTATCTTTAATGACTTCGTCTAGTTAAGTGACTCAAACTATTGATTCTTGCAATTATTCCATATTAATTAGATTGGTATCAACAGGTTATTGTCTATACAACTTTGAATGATTTGAGATTATTTACATATATTAGCCATTTGGCACATAACCAACCGCAGATGTAATATGGACAAATATTTCTTTAAGAAAATGAGTAATATGCACGTGTCAATATCAATTTGTTTCCCTCCAAAATTTGAAAGTTATTCTCATAATATATACTCACCTCTCACAGATCTTGATATACAAACGAGAGTTTTCTTATTGTATTTGAAAAAAAATAAAGAAAGAAAGAAACAAAAGTATATGCTCCTTTTATTAAGGGAAAAATTGAAGTAATGTTATTTAATACTTTAAAACTGAACTTATATTAAAAACTAAATTTTTTTAATTAAAAAAGACTTATAATAAAGACCAAATGGTAAGCAATAATGACAATAGATATATGGGTATGCCGCACATTTGTCATTGAAACTTCTTGATTATTACATTTCTTTCTTAAGACTTCTTTATTTTATTTTTTTTGGTTGAAATAGAACCTCATATTTATTCTTCCTACTTTCAACCACTTTTTATTTTGACACATGCTTTTTTATGGTTATTTTTCGCCCTATATTTTGTGTCATTCCAAACGTCAGTGCTTGTAGTTTCATAAGAATTAGGATATAAGAACTTCATTATGTTAACTTCACTAATGTGGCATTAATAATATTGGCTACACAAATTTAGATTAGTGTGACTTAGGTGTAGGGACTAAAATAAAAAAAATAATTAAAAGTATAAAAACCAAATTACTTTTATTTCTTTAGGAGAATTCCATTTAAATATTTTTTTTCAATTTCAAAATCTAAATCAGTGATATTTTATAAAATTGAATTGCATTATAAGTTTAGATAATCACATTAATCTTAGAGTAGCAAAACTGATCTGGAATTTTAAAATTTAAATTGTATTTAAATGGAATTCTCCCTATTTCTTTCTTTCCGTCATTAATTTAATCACTATATTGTTTAAAAGTTATTAACAACGTGTAACTCCACAATAATATTCACAAATGTTATAAGTTTAACTAGATTGATAACTTGCTTGATTCCCAAATGCTATAGTAATACTTCCACAGTAACATTCACAAAATTTACCTTACTTAATTGATTTCAATTTTTTTTTTGACAGAATTCATTTCAAATTGTTAAAACCAATTTGCAAGTAAGAAAATAGAATATGGAATTCAATATTGGAAAACATATTTTTATCGTTGAAAATTGTTTTCTCCACTTAAAATTGTGCGATTTTGTCCCTTAAAGCCGACTTCTTTTACCTTTAACATGCATTGAAGTTGCCTTTTTGCTATTGGGTTAAAACACCTCCAAACTCTTATAAGTTTTGGTTTTGGTATCTACAATAATTAAGCTACATCAATCCTAATCAACAATCCACGTCATCCTACTTAACGTTGTTATAGTTAATTAATATGTTACGCTCTTGTCATACTAAGTCTAATGAAACCATAAAGATCAACATTTTAAATGGTATTAATTATACAAACAAAAACTAACAAAAAAGTGAAAAACAAAAGAAGTGTATGAAACTCGTTAAAAATATAGGAATTTGGGTGGGTTTTTTTTTAAAAAAACATGAACGGGGTGGGCTTACCAATACCAAAACTACTAAATTGAGTTTAATAATTCAAGAAAATTTAGCAGAAATATGTGCATGGTATACTCTACAACTTGTAATAAAACCTTTTTTCTGTAGGTTTTACCAGTATTACTTTTTTTATCTGAAATCATTATTATTCATTATTGTGTAGATGAGACAAATTAAGAAAACAGGTCAAGAACCCATAAACTCCTAATTCTTTTGAACTCAAGCATCTGGGGAAGGTGAATTATATGTAGATGCATGCATACTTATATATAGAATTTTATTAAACTCTATTATTGTTGTTGAATGGTCTGGACCCCAATTATTGTAATATTATAAAATTAGGTGGCGGTGGTCGAATCAATATTAATTCCATGTACCATTATGATTCCAAATTAATGTAATGTTAATTCAGAATAATGATTCAGCGTACAATTCTCAATCAAATTTGTGCATATTATCCCATTAAAGCTGCACCTGAGTAGGATGTTTCACCTAATTGTCTCACAATTATCAATAATAATATTATTTTTCTTAAGAAAATGACAAGATTCATCATGCAAATAAAGGTTAAAGGCGTATTATTAGTTGGTGGGTCCCCTCCTTCCTTTTGATTAGTGCTAAAGTAATCAAGTCAGTTTTGGCTAATACTGTGTAAGTATGGGCAGAAAAATTTTAGGGACAAATTTATACTTTAACCTAAAATTAAATATTATTTTTATCAATATTTTTTATATGTTATCACATTAGACGTGATTATATGCCTTTACGGCGCATTGAAAGGTAAAAGCCATTTTAGAAAAGATGTGCCACCAACTTTACAACACAATTAATTTTAAAATAAGTCGATTAATAATATCTTTATCATCTAATCATAATTAATTTTTCTCTTACGATTTTTCCCCTTTTATTAGCATATTTTATTATGATTTGAAGTTGTTTATGGTTAGTAATTATTTTTAACTTTTTTAAAAAAACATTAAAGATCATTTATAATAATTGTCAAATAATAGGTGCATGTTCTTCAAATTCTGAATAAGCGTTTCTTTATTAACATAATCGAATTTGGCACGATTTAACATAACTTTTAATCACACATTTTATTATTGTTGTAAGTTGATTTGAAATGAAGAAAAATTGAAGTTGAAAAAAGGCATTAATGCACATTTATAATAATTATATGAAAGTTAATTGGTAATTAGTGCTTTATAATAATTGGATGAATATCAATTGATAATTACACTGTAGTCATTATAAATTACTTCCAAAATGTACCGCTAATAGAAGTCATGTCTCCATGCAACACACGTAGGTTAGCACTAATTATTAATAATAATAAAATGAAGAGTTTAGCCAGAAATATTGCTACACGTTCTAAACCTGCACCTCAATAATCTCAACGTTAAAACTTGTATATTTCGTAGTATCTATGATATGATTACACGAGATATATTACTAAAGAAGGTGGGACAATTATGAAAGCTTGGTTTGCTATAATAATATATGTTATGAAGGAATATTCTTCAATTAATTTTGTCACAAGTCATCATTGATGAAAATATTACCTCGTACTCTTTTTTTTATATACATAAATTTTTAAAAGGGGGTCGAGCTCACTCACAATCCAAGAATAGGGTGAAATCTCCATTCCTCCTAAGTACCTCAAACTCTTTTATCTATTCTTAATTTCTCATATTATTGAAATTGAAGGATGACCCTTTTCGTCCATCAATTTTTGGTATTTTCATGGAGATATTTTCTAAAAAAAATAGAATAAATCAAAGTTGTAAAGTGTAAAAGTAAAACATATTTAAATTCCAAGAGGAATTTTTTTAAAAAAATAATAATAATAATCGTAGTATGGCATCCCCGTGCAAGGTATAGTGTATATCAGTATCAGTAAACATATAACATATTCTTTTTTCTATAATAAACATAACTTATTATGATTTTATTCCTTTTTTATGAAAGAGAAAAAATTTCAATACATAATTAACGTTTTGGCTAAAAAAAAAAAAGTAACTACAAAGATATAAAATAATCCACCACCTGTATATAATACACAATTTATATGAAAAAGTCACACTATTCATTTAATTTTTCAAAAATATAAGAAAGGGAGTGTTAAACTTTCTACGTCATGTCATTTTTTGCTAGAGTATGTCATTTCGTTTTGGCCTCCAAAAACGTACCTCATGGCTCGTGCATTTGATTTCACCAAACATTATTTTTTTAAAATGGCATGATTACATCCCATGAGCCACTTGTCCTCTCTGTCTTTACCATTATGGTCGTCGTAATCATTAAAAATTCTACCTTATTAGAATTATAATTATAATTTAGTAAGAACTAGTGTTAATCCCATGCGTTGCACGGAAACGCATGAGACATGAACGAGACATTTTAAAAGTAATTATTTATTCTAATTAAGAGCTCTGAATAATATGTACTACAAAATAATGTATCCGTTGATAGGGGTTTTCATGGGACAAAATAAGACAGGCTTATTCCGTGTCCTATCCCGCAAAAAGACTTGTGTAGCAAAGTTAGTTTGTGTCCCGTCCCGTTTTTGTCGGAATTGGTACGGTAATGGGGATGTCACATTTATGTCTTTTTAAGACCTTTTTTTCTTACTAAAAATATTATATGAAGTTATTATTTTATATAATTAATATTTAGCTAAAAAATATATTAGTTATATTTAATAAAGTTTTTATGGTAAAAGTAAATTAACTCAGTATATGATAACATCATTCTATATAAATAATACCTATCTAAACATATATTAGTTATATATTTAATCAAAATATTAGATTTTATGGTAAAAATACAAATATTAGTATATTATATATTTAAATTAAAATATTAAGAACATGATTTAGGGACGGGACAAAAGACTGGGATGAGACCAAATTCATCCCACATCCCATCTCGTCCTAATAATTATTTTGTCATGTCCCTCTATCGGATCCCAAATTGTTCGAGAAAGGATAAAAAATACCAAGATCGGATGGGACGGTCGTGAAGGGATATAACTAAACACCTCTATCCCTTGAGACTTGTGATGATAATACTACTTA
>JBAGKO010000017.1:1004479-1015853 GCA_037177275.1 Acacia concinna
TCCGATTATCTTGGTACCATTATATCTATCAGCTACAGCCTACACACAGATATTGAGGCAATCCTATTCAAGGTATCTCAGACACTAAATGTGGTTCATCTTCTAGCGAGAATTTAGGCCTTGACTTACAACATTTTCAGGAGCTAGCCCCTTTTCTACATATAACCTTTTGGTAATTTGTATATAGCCTTGTCTTTTATGAGTGTTACCTTGAATAAATGGATCAATGCCTTTGACTCGATTGTTTCAAATGTAGTATTATCCTTGGGCCATAAACCACTACAGTTTTCTTTGGAGCAAACAATGGAATGTTGTGTTGACCCAAAAACTACTAATGGAACGTTGTGGTGTTATTGTACTTCTTTTGTTCCTTATATGGCTTTTTTGGGCCTAAATATATCAAAAATTGGCATATTTAGGCCTACAGTTTCCAAAATCGTGCATGCTACATGCTCCAATAAGGCAGAAAAGCGTTGAAGTATTGGGCCAAATTTGAAATATAGGTCACCAAGAGATGCTTGCTATCCTAATAATGGCATGTGATATTCGTAGACAAAACTTTTTTTATATATTTATTTTATATATTCTCAAAAGAGAATCAATAAGCTGTGTATTTGAAAATTTGGGGCAACATGGGGTGGAAAATAACAATACTCCTTTTTTTGAAAAATAAAAATTTATGGCAAAGGATACATATTGATTTTAGGTAAAAATATTAAAAATTAGGATAGGCCTTTGAATTTTAGTGGCAAAAATCAATATGTGTAAGATGTAAACTTTTAGAAATTATGTTTGACATGTTTAAACATAAAAAGAGGTATGACATTTATCCATTATTATTTATCATTTTGATGAGTGTTTACTTTGAATAGATGGATCAATGGCTTTGACTCCATTGTTTCAAATGTCGTATTATCCTTGGGCCAGAAACTACAATAGTTTTCTTTGGACCAAATAATGGAATGTTGTATTGCCCAAAATGATGATGATGATGATGATGGAATGTTGTGGTGCTATCTGTACTTCACTTATTCCTTATAAGGCTTATTTGGGCCTACAGTTTCCAAAATCAGCTTGCTCCAATAAGGCAGAAACGCTTTGAAGTTTTGGCAAAAAGAGAAAGACTTTTTAAGTATTGGGCCAAAGTTGAAAAATAAATCCCCAAAGATGCGTGCTCCTCATAATAGCTTTTTGCATGTGATGCGGCAAAACTCTTTTTATATATTTACTTCATATATTTTAAAATCAATAAACTTTGTATTTGAGAATTTGGGGTGAAATGGGGTGGAATATAACAATACTTTTTTGTTTAATATATGACAAAAGATACATATTGATTTTAGGGGAAAATAATAAAAATTAGGATAGGCCTTTGGATTTTAGGGGGAAATCAATATGTGTAAGATATAAGCTTTTGGAAATTAAGTTTGACATGTTTAAACATAAAAAGAGAAGAGGTTCATTTATCATTTAAATATTAAGTAACATTCACTTTTTATTTTTGAAGAGATAAATATTAACCAATAACAACGTTATTACTCATGTACACATAGAGCCAACCCAACATCAAAACAAAGCCACCATATAATAATGAAGAACACAACCATTTATTTGTCAGCTGGGATTTTCTTTATCATCACTAGTAAAAAAAAATTTACAATGTAGTAAAACTATATATTTTTAATATAGTAAAAAAAAATACTATATTAGAAAAAGCCCCCGGGGGGGGGGGGGAAGCACACCAGATGGACACAAATATTTAGAATCCTTTCTTCAGTTTAATGTGGGCAAGCCCTTGATTCTTCCCTCCACACGAAGCCTGCCACGTGTCCCCCTCCTCTGCTTCTACTCCTTCTCCTTCTCCTTCATCTTCGACATATTCATCATTCACCATATAATGTTGCTGATAATATTTGAATGCCACAAATAGCACAAACACTGCAACACACACACGTTATGTAAATTCCATTGGATGGTGGATATAATTAATATTATTTCTACTATTAGCTTAAATTTCTCTGAATTCTAGCAAGTTTTGTATAACCCTTAGCATTTTAAAGTTTAAATTTAATCTAATTGGTGTTTAAATATTGCTAATTTTGCTGTTAAGTTAGTGATGGAAATTACAATGTCACATATTAACAAAGATGAAGTGACATCTTATAGTTAAAAAGAATTTAAAGTTTGTCATTAAAAAAATTAAATCGTGAAATTTTAGGGTGTTATATGCAATTGTCCTAAAGTTACTGGGGTTTTGTATATTATAGGCTAAAATTTTTTAAGTACACGCCAAATGTCACACCATCCTCATTGATCTAACATGGCAACTTTAGTTCGTAACTTAAGAGCAAAATTATTAGCTAAGTGTTTGATATCAAAAATTAAAATGTAAACAAAGTTAAATTTAAACTTTAAAACTTCAAGAGAGTATATGCAAATGATCTGGGAATTTTTTTTTAAAAAAAATGATTTTCGCCTTATAATTATTATGAGAATGGGGGTATAGTTGAAATTACCTGCCCAAACACGAGCAACAACAGATGACATATTCCAAACAAGGCTGAAGATGACAAGAGCCACTGCTTTCTTGTGTGAGCATGAATCCCAAGCATCTCTGAATCTCCTAACCCAAAAATTTCCTTCATTCACACCAAACATCAAATTAGTCAACCACAACTTTTTGGACTAAGAAATCATCTCTCTAAAACACACCACTAAAACCAGAGTTCACTCAAGTTTATATACATCATCTCCATGACTAAAAACCAAATCTTTCAATTCTAGATTAAGAACATAGCTATGACATTAAAAAAAAAGAAGTAATAAAGTGAAGAAAAGACCGTTTCAGAACTTAATGAGGGGCTCATAAAGAGAGGTCTTGGGTTTTACTGACTTTTAAGAACCCAATAAATAGACATATGGACACGAAAGTGACAGTTCTGGAGCTTTGGAGTGCCAAAGACCCACATACCATCAGATGTGGAGGACCATTACTGTGTCAATCAACAATAATCCCAATTCTCAAAAGCCCCAAAACTCATGTGATACAATAAGTTCAAAAAGAACGACAATTTCTAGCCTTGTCCAAATCCATCGAAGTAAGGATTAAAAATGTCTACTCTAGTAGTATATTTGATTTTGTTTTTTGACTATTGTCATGGGGATTTGTCTTGAATCAATTTGATTTCACTTTGTCGCAAGAAGTCAAAAACGTAGTTGTGACCTTGGGAGTTCTTAATAATATGCAGTAGCTACTAGCTATTGGTTTTTGGTTAGCATGATGTGAATTTTAGATTAATTGACGAATATCGGGCCCCATGATCTTAATTAATCCCGTTTAAATGGTTAGGCCCCACAGGATTTGCACAATGGAGACGCAGTCTATAACATTAGGTGCAAAAGATCCGTTGCCAGGGCATGTGGACGACGAAGTCATGATCGATGTGGTGGGCCCTACGTGTCATTGACTCAGCACGTTGCCTATTCTTTTCTTTTTTTTCTTTTTTTTTTGTTTTGCCAACGTTGCCTATTCAGCAGTGCCCAACTGGCCTTTCGCTGCAACTTTACTGTATTCTTTTGTGGGAAAATTATTGTGAGGTTCTAATAAGGAATGTAATAAACTGATAACCAAATATAATGTATAAAATAACAATAAGTTTATGCTGCTTACTATTCACGGGTGTCTGGATAAAGAAAAAAAATCAATAGCTTTTCATTTAAAGTGAAATAGATTTTTCATATATTGGTGCTTAGGTATCACTTTAAATGTGATGGAACTTTTTATTAAAAAACTCTTTTTCAAAAAGTTCTATCACAATAAAAATCACTTATATTACTTTCTATCTAAACATAAATCATTATTGATAAGTCACTTTTTTAAGTCACTTTTTATCTGAAATCACTAACCAAACACCCACTTATTCTACTGTTTTTTCCCTCTTATCTAAATTGGCTATTCTTTTTAATTTTATATATTCAGAAACCTTCAACTAATATTTAAGCAAAGCTACATCACATTGAGGAAATTACCGTATGCAGTTAACTGAGCAGAGTAGGAAGAACAGACTTTTGGTACGGTAAAAACTCCAAAGAAACCTGAGTAGTCAGAAAAGTACCATGTGTCAGTTGTAATATGGCAAATGGCAAATAAAAATATATATACATGGCAAAAACAACGTCAATAATCCACCAAAAAAATTGATAAAGTGAAAAAAGCATCTTTTAATATGCAATATTAAGTTAAAGGAAAAATAAATTATATTAAAAATATATAGTTTTCATCATTTTGAATCTCTCTTTCTTTTACGTATCAAATTCTTCAAAACAGGAAAAGTTTAGTATACATAGCAATTCTCTATTCAACTAAAAATGATGTAAAATATATCTAGTAATTGGAAATTTTCTCCATCCTAATAAATGATACAAAAAGCATGAGACTTTGCATCTAAGACGCAAGTATTTTTTGTTCCTCTTTGTTTTGTTTTTGGTAGATAGTGTACTTAATTTGATAGATAAGAGGGCGGATTGGCGGAACTAAGCCTTTCACATATTGGCCACACAGCATAGCAGAGTACTACATCTAGTATTATAGGCTTATGCACTCCGCTTTTTAACAAGGCCATGGTATTTTAAAATGGTGACCTTTTTTCTTGCAGTCAATTTCTAAACCGATCTTGCCCAACCGAAAAAAATGTTACAAATCAATCAAAAGTAAACTCACCGAATTTGGCCATTTTCCAAATGGTTATGCAATTACCACATCTGGCTAAAACAAAGAGCAAAACTGCCAACTGCACATTATGTACTAGTTATGGTCAGAATTTTCAATTTTGCAGGAAATGATAAGGGAATGAAGTGGGTGAGTAGAGAGAATATTACCTTCATTGTGGTACCAGGATCTCCAGAAAAGAGGGCTCTAAGTTTAGAAAGTAACTCATTCAAGTAAGGGAGAATCAATTTTAGTACCCATGTTGCTTCTTCTTCTCCCAGTACATAATTTTTGTCATCTACATCTGTGATTCCCCTGTTTAATTCAGTCCCAAACAAAAAGAGAATCAGCAACAGCGTACTTTCTTGGCAATTTACTGCCCCTCACTTTTTTATCCCTTGTGTTTGGACTATTATTTACCTGCAAATCAAGGATCTGTAGAGGAAGATAATAGCAAGATAGACAAGGCCCAGATAGGACATTACTGATATAAAGCTGCAACCACAGGGAGAGAGGAAATTGTCAGTTCTGGGAATTCACAATTACTTTGTTTTATTAGTTATATGTTCTACAGTGAATTTCTAACCTCACATTTATGTCCTTAGCATACGAAGATGAGGTTATAACAAATGTTCCAATCCCAAATACAAACGCTGATCTTGAGATCTCTCTCCACATGATTAAGTCAACTGAAGATTGAAATTCACAATAAGAAATATTTTAAAATATGAATAAAAGTTTTGCAAATAAATTGTTAAAATTTTACTTCTGCAGAATTCTGAATTACAAATAGATCAATCACCTAGACTCTGCAATTTGCTCTGAGTTTGAGGGAAGCTATGGTATTCTGCTTTTGGAATTGAAGAGTTAAAATCAGCCAGTGTTATCAAAGAAAACAAGCACAGGGCTCAGAAAGCGGACTGGGAAAACGGAAATTCAGAACTTACTTGAATGTGAATTTTCTTTTGAGAAATTCTGGTAAATTGTGGAATTCCTTCTAATCGGAGGAGATTGTTTCACAGGAACTGCAGAAATTGACGCTGTTCTTTCACTATTTTGCTGAAATCTCTTGTAGGTACTCTGAATTCTCTTAGGTTCTGGTTGATGATTCACATTCACATTCTGAATTCTCTTAGGCTCTGATTGATTCACATTCAAAGCCCTCTTGTTTACAGGTTCATCGATCACAGCCTTCTTTTCTGGTTCCTTAACCACCACCTTCTTGTCCAGTTCAGTCGCAACCTTGTTATCGTTATTCTCTGAATTCTCATTTTGACTTCTCTTAGGTTCTGGTTGATTCACATTCAAAGCCTTCTTGTTTACAGGGTCATCAATCAGAGCCTTCTTTTCTGGTTCCTTTACAACCACCTTCTTGTCCAGTTCATTCGTAACCTTGCTATTGTTGTTCTCTGGTTTTCTCACTAACATTTTCTTTTCCTGCTTATTCTCAACCTTGTCACTCTCCGATTCCGTCTCAATTTTGGTCTCTGTAGGAATACTGATTTCCTTTACATCGAAACTGTCCTCCGTCTCGGTTTCAATCGTCTCATCCACAGTGTCCTCCTCTTCATCTTCATCTTCATCGACTAAACCATCTGCATCGCCGTTGACCGGCACCGACAATTCCGGAGAACATTTCGGGACAGTCACATTTTCCGTACTGCTTGAAATGAACTTCTCTTCACACACCTCGAAATCCTTACAATTTTCGTCCGAATCGTCGTCCTTCTCATTCTGAGCTGGAACATTCTCGATTCCGCCATTGATCCCATTGCTTGATTCATCCGAAGCAGGATCCAACGCGGATTTCGTCTTCCTCAACCGAACTGAATTATTCTCCCCAACGCTCTTCGCATTATTCTGATTCGCCGTCCTAATTGAATCGGATTTTGACTTCCTCAAACTCCTCTCAGCTCCATCACTGGCAGATTCACCCGCATCTTTCGACGCATCAGATCTCAGCTTCCTCGGCTGAATCGGCGCCGCTTCAGTCTTGAACTTCCTCGCCGGAATTGGACTCTTCTTGATCCCTTCTGAAGACACACTGAGCTCCTTACATTGTTCATCACAATTCTTCTGCGCAGGCTCCGATTTCAACGTCTTCCTCTTGGCATTGACAGCCAGAGTGCTTCTCATGAATCTTGTGGAAGAACCAGTAGCAGCATTGGGAGGTAGCTCATCAGAATTATCATCGCCGCCATTGAAGACCTTCGTCCCACCTCTGCCTTCATCAGTCTTCATCCTTGATTCCCACACAGAGCCAGAAGCGATAACAGTACTAGTAGCAGTAGCAGTAGCAGTAGGGGGATTAGTTCTAGAGGGAATGACTCTCTTTTTTGTGGGATTCATTAGAGGTAAAATTAATTAATGGAGGTAGTGAGGGGGGATAAGCAATAACGGGGGACATAGGCGTGTGTGGGGCTTAAAGGATAAGAAGCTTTGAGCTGAAGAAACGGGAATGGCAGTTGGTGGGGGTGAATTGAAGCATTGGGATCCTTTTGTAAAGCAAGAAACGAGAAGATTTTGTCGTGAGAGAGAGAGAGAGGTTGGTCTCTTTTCTTTTTCTTTAGTTTTCGCTTTAGAGGAAAAGAGAAGGGAGGAGGGTAAATGAATATGGAGGAGGGTGGTGGTGGTGGGGTTGAATGATTAGGGTGTTGAGGATGAGGCTAATGATGATCCCTTTCTCTGCATTTGATTCCTCAGTACTCTCTCTCTCTCTCTCTCTCTCTCTCTCTAAAGCACATGAAGACGCATCCTACATTTCATCAGAGATTTGGTATTATTGTATAAACACAGACAGATTGGGATTTGGATTCTCTTCAGCTCCCCATTTTTCTAATGTATTAATTAATTCTACGTACTTTCACTTTTTCATTTTTATTTTTTTTTATTTTTTTTTCTCATTCCACAGTAGCGAATACACTTATAATAATATAAGACTCATCCCTTAAAATTAAAACTTCATAAAAGATTTAAAATCTTTAAATATAAATAACTTTGATAATCAGTAACTTATGATAAGTAACTTCAAAAAGTTATTTGTGTTTGGAAAGAAAGTAACAGAAGTGACTTTTTTTAAATGGAGGTGTGTTTGGGTGATAAGTAGAAAAATAACTTATTATTTTTTTATTGGGCCTTTTTCTTTTTATTAAAAAACTTGATCATATATTTTCAAATTGATAATATGTAATATTTGAAGTGAGATAAAAATGGTAAAATACACATATAATTATCCATTTAGACAAAAAAAAAATTCCACGTTCTGAACAAAAAAAAATCCACCTCCATTCATACTATGTCCAGAAAAAAAATATCAACTAATCCCATCTCCATACAGACAAAAATAAAAATAAATCCCACTTTCAGAAATGGAGAGTGTACTACTGTACTGTGTCAAAGAAGGATTCACGTGGGGGGGAAGAGAGAGAAGCGTTGGATAAGTTGGATAAGCCAGTATTTATAGCTTCTGAAATAAGTTCATCCACCATATAAAAGTCCTTTTACTTCTCCTTATACCAAAACAGCTATATTTGAAAAAGTAACTTAAATGTATTGAAAAGTTACTTTTTTTTATCCCCAAACAGGCACTTAAACCTAGCAATCACAGTTAACATTCATTCTAAAACAATAAAACTCATTTGTAAATCTTTAAAAAAATAGTCCAACAATATTATATTAAAAAATATACGAAATATTTAAATTAAAAAAATGACCTGGATTACTCCAGGTGGTCTAGTCATTGCTCATGACCTTATTCCAGCCCCACCCTTCAAGTTAGTCTGGTCTACTTCTATTTCATTATGTTACTTATTTAGATATTAAACTAGATCAGACCAGTTCATATTGAACTAGATGGATTGTCGTGTTTTTACTTATCCCTAGTTAATAAACGTTTGTTGATTTCCTCCTCCTATATTTCTTTCCTCTCTCATTCGTTTGGTTCCCCTTCTTATTGTCTTCCCTCCTCTTGTTTCTCTATTCTCCTCTGTCTTTTTCTCCTTCTCTCTCTCTGTCTCTCTTCTTTATATTCTCTTCTTGTTCTACATCAAAAGGCCATGGCTACCAAATTCTTAGTCTTTTTCTTCTTTACTACAAGTCACCCTTAGCTATTCTACTAAGACCAAAGATATTTAACTCGTTACCTTTGTTTGGAGATAAAACGCTATTTTTTATTTTCAACTTTGGCCTCATTTAAAAATATAAAGAAATAAATAATAGATGTTTGTCTTAGTAAAAGAGGCTTTGATTGTTTAAATGTAAAATTTTGAATTCAAGTATGTATAAATACAGAAAACGTCTTTGAGAGAGCTACTCCGAATTGATCTTAACAATACTTAAATATAACTAATTAGATAGGCATATAAAAGTATGCCTCAACCTTACCTCCTCTCATTCATTTAGAAGGCCACTACCCTCAAAGTATGACTTTTATTACCAATTAATGCCTCCCTAACCTCCCTAACACACAGCGTGTCTTTTAAATGTTGAGATGCTCTTTCAGATCCAACTGAAGTATAAGCTAACTCACCTTTAAAAAGAATTCTTTAGTCCATAATATAAATTATTTAGAGAGTAATTAATACTTATTTATCAATTTTATTCATGTAATCAATACTTATTAGCTAAGTAATTAACATTTAAATGTAGCTTCTCGTTTTTTCCCCCATCTCCCCTTTAAAGCCCAATTAATTAAGTTCATTTTTTTATCTTTTAAAATT
Organism: Acacia concinna; assembly: GCA_037177275.1. Lineage (NCBI taxonomy): Eukaryota > Viridiplantae > Streptophyta > Magnoliopsida > Fabales > Fabaceae > Acacia > Acacia concinna. Next base: position 1,013,906 of record JBAGKO010000017.1, read on the forward strand.
TAAGATAGATTTAATAAGTTAACAACTTTCCCTTATAACTTTGGACCATGTTTTTGAAACTCTGACTTGACCCCTCCTCGTGTCCAAATCTTGACTGGGTTCCTTAAAGGCTATTTTCTCTTGGGATGTAATGAGGCATAGAGCTTTAATGCACAAAGGATAAGCGGTATACATTGATTTCATTAAGTTGCAAAAGGAACAAGTTGTGTGCACTTAAATAGGCATGGGACAAAGCAAATTATGACATGTCAATGTGTCTCAAAGAGAAGAAGAAGGGTGGGTGTGTGTGACTTTGTGCTTACGTGAGTACGTATAGTTGTATTTAATGCATTGTTTTTTAGAAAAATTCAGTATAAAAAACTTTTTTAATAAAATAAAAACTCCAATTAGTTATTGCATGTTATTACTTACTTATTAGAAGTTTAATACTTTAAATTGCGAATAATTGTAAATGTAACAATAACTTAGAGGATGTGTGCACTTGAACCTAATCAACATTATATACCAACTGTGGAATGGGATTGAGAGAGGGACCGGATTCGTGGATTTCATTTAATTTATATAATAATTTAGGGAAAAAAGTGAAAATTCCCTTGGATAGAAAGATACTTTATTTATGTGTATAAAATTTTGTAGAGTATATGTACTTGTACTTTGTGGATATAAAAACATATCAAATTCTTCTAATCAATAAAATTGTTAAATAGCAATTTTTCATCGGGTTTTCTAATAATTTATGTTTTTTTTCTTGTTTTTATTATTTTTAGTTTATATATATAGATAAATCTCTCATTTACATTTTTTTTACTATTATTAATCATAAGTTGTACTTGCATCCGACCGTTTGTGAGAAATTTAATACTCCATCCGATTTTAATTATAAGGGCTCGTTGACTTTTTTGAAAAATCCTAAAATAATCCTAAGAAAACTTACTTAATCATATCATAAATTGTGTTTTATTACATTATATATAAGTTCATAAGTCAAACAAAATAATTTGGAGGCAAATGATATATTTTAATGTCTTAGAGTAATGTAATTAGCTTTCTTATGATTTCTTTTATGATTCTCTAAAAAAATCAATGAGCCCTTATAATTAGGACCGAAAAGAGTATTGTTTATAGGAGGATTCAACATGTTTACGAAGAAAAGCACACTTGGTTATGATTCTACTTAGAGCTTCAACCACCGGAAATTAAATTAATGTTTATTTTATATGAATTTCACTTATTTATAAAGAAGGGAAAATGTCAATTAAATACCATTTGAAATTGTAAAACTTAAAAAGATTTGTTAACATTTTACAAAGACATTAAGGAACCATGACCAAGTTGGGTTTTTTTTAAATTTGCTGATGTGAATAGTAGCAGGATTTCACAAGATGAGTAATGGGATTTGCAAAAAGAGTAATGGATTTCGCTAGTTTTTTTTTTCAGGTCTCTATTTTTCTCTCTCCCTCTAACAACACTATTCATCTGACACTGACACTGATTGACTCATAGTGATAGGGGAGAGAGAAATTTGCCCGTAACAGAGGAGAGAGGGGATTTTTGTAAGTTGAGTAATGTGATTTGCAAGAATAATAATGTAATTCGTTAGTTTGTGGATCACTTATCACATCAGTAAATTTGAAAAACAGAGGAGAGAGAGAATTTTTCATAAGTTGACTAATGCGATTTGCAAAAATAGTAATGGAATTCACTAGTCTTTGTATCACTTTTCACATCAGCAATTTTGAAAAACCCAATTTGGTCATGGTACCTTAGTGTCTTTTTGAAATGTTAACAGACTTTTTTTAATTTTGTAAATTCAAATGGTATTTAAGTGTCATTTTCCCTATAAAGAATTATACACTTATTTATAGAATAATTTCCTTATTCATGAAATAAGGACAATATTAACTTTTTTATGTGTAAAATTTATTTTCATTTTAGATATTGGTTCTGC
>JBAGKO010000017.1:1022091-1033750 GCA_037177275.1 Acacia concinna
AATTCATTATTTTCCTCTTTCATACTCTTAACAATCAAAACATGTCCACCAATGAAAATGTTGACAAAGGAAATTATATTATTTTCAGTCATAAATATAAGACCTAGTTGATTTTTTTTAGATAGATTAAAGATATTAGTTAAGTAGAGCTATAGTTAAAGAAAATTACAAATATAAAAACCAATATAGTGTCTAATTAAAATTAAAGGAGTATTGATATGGATAATTTGAGTAAAAAATGGTTATACATGGGAGATAAAGTGGATAGAGGTGTTATATTTAACACCAAATTAAATTTTCAACTAGGTCTTATAAATAGGACCGGGAGTAGTAATTTGATTGATTGAGACGAGATCAATCCTGTAGACCTAAAATACAACATTAGAAAATATTAGTTAAATAAAGTAGTAAACCAACAAAAACTATAAAAATAGCCAATTGAGAAAATTTGTCAGCTCTGACGACTTTGATTCCTTTTGTTCACACTTTCGGTCCCACGGTAATACTGATAAATACTCGATAAAGAAGAGAATGTGAATGTAATAATTAATTAATAAATGAAGAACACATACATTTTGATGCCTACAAGGGAGGGAAGAATATCATGCTCTCGAGTTCATTCTTCAATGAATGTCTATTACTTGGTCTAGATCATCTATATACAATATGATATTCAAATATTTTCATTTTAAGTGCCAAACCGTGAAGGGCAAAATCAGAAGGGGAGAGAGAAAAATAACTAATCCCTTCTTTCCTGAAAATTTCTGACAATGTTACATTTTCTGAGAGAAGATATATACAAGTTGGCTGACAAAGAACAAGATCCTGCGAGATCTCTCCTACATCTGCCATAAGATACACAATAATCGAATCAATAAAATAAGTGGAATGAATGAGCTCAAATCAACTTAGACGCAGCAAGCCGTACGTAGTTCAGTTTTACCTCACTTAAGCAGTATAATGAGCTCCTACATTCTGTTCTACAATGCAGATTGCCAGATTCTGATACTTGTGCAATGTACAAGCTTGAACAAGATTATCAGCTGTTCTCGCTCTGCGGCCAGTGGTTCATCTAATTACTGATCACTTGACGTTGCCGGTCCGTATTGCCGAGGGCAGTATCCTTTGCGATTCACATGTCTTTTTCTCATTATCAGATGATTTTTTCATTTCAAGCTCAAGCTGCTTGCAGTTTTCTTCATGGGCTTTCTTAAACATTCTCGTGAAGTTGAGCAAAGTTGACACAACTGAAGAAAAAAGAATCACAAAGAAGATACTCTTCAATAATAACAGCTGATGTAATAGAAAAGGGGTCAACTAACTGCATTAGACTTTATATTGGCATTTCTGATAAAGATTTTCAACAAAATACACGCGCATGGATGATAGTAGAAAGCACAAACAAATAATCTGAACCTCTGCAACAACCTACTCGCTGGAATTATAAGCTCTAGCACAAGGTTTCAAACATCATGACCATAAACTACACATAGTTGTGCTTATTATATAAGCTATAACAAAAAGGAAAGTTGCATAACTAATAGAGAAAGAAACCTTGCTCAAAGGGGCAGCGAGCTGGATCTTCACCAAAATAAATGATCAATGCGTCCACTTTTCTACCCTGTAGAGTACAGCACTCTCAAAAGTGAGAATCTTTTATATGGTCTTGAAGATATTTAAAAATATGTGCTCAAATGCCTACCACGCCAGAATATAATGAAGCCAGTGATCGGACTTCAGCTTCGGCAGAACGGAGGAAAACTTTCAAGGTCTGAAAGAAAAAGGAATAAATTTAACTCCAACTATGCTACAGAATGAACATATATAAAGAAACTTGATATTAGAAGCAGGCCAATATGGGGATTTGACATCATTTATCGGCACATGATAAAGGTTCTTTATGGTGATGTAATTATTTATCCATATTGATAACTTGAAGCATTAAAAGAATGAACAAGAAGGAAAAAACATCTCAAGTGACTTGAGAACACCATCAAACTTATTAAAGAAGAAAAGGCATCATTATTTAAGCACCTTGCAGAATGTCTCAGATATAGGACCATCATTTTCAGAGATTGAGAGTTCCTGGATGACTTTCTCTAATCCTTTGCTTATAGCTTGCATCTCCTCCGCCAAACACTTCAATTGGATCTGCTATAGTTATATGTGTTAGTGCTAAAACATGCCTATAACTCCCTCGGTTATTTAGTATATGAACATTTCTCCACTATCCTCAATGTCTTCTTTGTCTAAAGCATTAATTCTATTCCCATAAATATCCTTTGGTTGATATTCCCTGACTAACTAAAACTCTTGAAAACTAAACAACCTCCTTAATTCATGTAAAACTGTTAATAGGTCTTAATTAAAAAAAAAAAAATCGGAGGGAGTGTATTAGGAAGTCCACCACCATAATTCTAACATAATTAAATGAAAAGATCCTTAGAGAAGTTCATCACCTTTGCAGCAGGCTCTAGGTTAGCAAGATCCTTGGAGAAGTCTAGAACTTCTGGTAATTTGTCAGCCAACACCTAAGGAAAAGCATAAGATAAAACATATCTTTTACGAAATGAAGCATAATTCTTTTAATAGGAATACAAGGAAAGAGGTAAAAAAATATGATCCGTGGTTAACATTAAAACAGATAATCATGTTTAGCCACCCCGCTCCCAAAACCCAAAACCCAAAAAACAAAAACAAAGATATGAATCAATGAATAATAAGAAAAGGAATAAGCATCAATATGCACCTTACAAAGATAATGCATTAGAGTCATCTTCTTGTTCCGTGCTCGGGTCTCAGTGAGTTTAAGAAGGCTATCCAATCTGAATCCAATAGCAGAACCTAACAAATAGGAGAAAACCTTGGAGGATGGACAATATATTCCTATAGTTATATCTAAAATCTCATATAACCTTGGAGGATGGACAATATAGCTTCCTATAGTTATATCTAAAATCACACATACACACAGGAGTATCAGCGTGCACAACAGTTAGGAATAACCACAAAGGAGAAACGAACCAAAAGTAAACCTAAAAGTTGGGAGGAGAAAGGGAAAAGAAGCTATTCCCCACAAAAAGGGAGGAAGTGTCGGTTGAATGATAATATTCCTTCATTGTTAGGATGCTCTGATAAGGTAATAATAGGCTGAAAAAAGTCCTTTCAATATTTGAGAATTATTAACTACAAACATACTTTTACTAATTATGCAGCGGGAGGGGGTGAGGCTTAAAAGTACAGAAGAGGAAAGATTTTGGAGGATATTTATAGGACAGTTAAAAATCCTTCATTCTCCTCCCTCTCCTGTCATGTGGAAGAAATAATAAGAGAATGGGAAAATCTTGTAGGACATTCATTCAAATGATGAAATGTTTGATAAAAAGGACAAATAAGAAGGAATATACTGTTTTACTACCCTCACAGAATTACCCAAAGGCACGAAACAGAATGGTTCAGGCTGCCAAAGTGCCAATAGACACATTACGTTTCTTGAGGGTGGATCAGTGAATCTGAAACTACAACCATTCAGAAGGAATATTATGAACAATTGTTCTTTGCGTAAATTGGCAGAAAGATTTCATGGTCCTTACAAAGTAATTCTGATAGAGCTCCATATTTTCATGGTCCTTGAAAAGTAATTCTGGTAGAAGGGCAAAATGATAGGTTAAAGGGAAGAAGTGGGGCAGTGGCTGAAGAGGTCAACTAAGGAGAGGGAGAAGGTATTCAATGAAGTGGGGCATACATGTGTGAGGAAAGTAGGAAGAACACTAGAAGATAAGTTTATTCAGTTGTTCATTTTGTACTATAAAAAGGCATAGGTACATATAAGTAGATTGTGATGGTATTAGAGATTTTCCATTTTGGGTTATTAGAGTATTGTATTTAAGATCCTTGCACCTGCACCTACTGCTCTAGTAATATTCCTAGCTTACTTAAGTTTATGAGTTAAGATCCTTGCTCATAATATCTTGAAAAGATTCCTTTCCCTTCTCACTCTACATATTTGAGGTCCTATCGAGGACTGAAGAGGCTGAATACAAGCAGGAGTTACCACAAACCATGAGAAGTCATCCTATTTTTCATGTGTCTATGCAACCAAGATACAAGGATGGAGCCACTACTGTGGCTGAAACACTGGCAAATGTGGTTGACAAAGGGCATTTTACCGTTGATTTAGTTAATCTTTCGGGCAGAAAGAATTGTTAAAAGGGTCATCCACCAGTTCATTCAAGTATTGATGCAGTGGAGGAACACTAATCCAGAAGATGTTATATGCAAAGACCTTATTAGTAATTCAGTATCCAACAGCAATTCCCTGAGTTTAATAATATTCATGTGGCAGAAAAAATAAGGTAATGAGGTGAAAGCAAAAGTAAAGAGATTATATCCACACACACTAGTTGGAATTTCTACCCTGAAATAAACTAAGAATATATTGACTGTGTGCCAGGTATGCAGGCCTTATAATATTTGGCTGTTAGTGACCAAAATAGTATGTAAATGTTCTATATTTTTTGAATTACAGGTATCTTCTTGTCGTGGTGGTAATTTTCTGTGCTATAGGAATTTTCCAAATTCAGGGTGTATTAAACCTATAATTTTCAGACATCTAAGTTAACTTACCTCTAGCAGTTCCTTGGTTCAAAGCATTTCCCAAAGAGAGTATCGTTTGCATAATTCTCTTCAATTTGACAGAATTTCTAATCTGATAATAATCATCACACAACAAATCTAGGATGTCATTTCTCACCATAGAAGAAATGAAGGCTGTTAGAAAAACAATTGCTAGAAAGAGGTTTTGACAAGAAAATAGGGTAATGTACCTCTTCTACATTAGCATCTACAATATTCAGGCTTTTTCTAAGATCAGAAACCTACACAAAATATTTCAGTGTTAGATTCTAAATCAAACAGATACCTTTTTTCTCTTGTAAGCATGCTATAAAACACCTTTGTTCACCTGAGAGTGGAACTGAATCTTGAATGAAAACACTCTGAGTTTGGACTCTACCCGTGGTACTTTCATCAACTCTAGGAAGAACTGTAATGTGAAATTAAAGATGGCATAAGAATCCATATGAAATATGAATGATGAACTTTTGTGGAAATTAATTAATAACTTCGTTATCACTTATAGGTATATAGCCTTAACTGATAATGTTTAAAAGAAGTGAAAACTACATACCTGTTCACATCTCCCCAATTTCTCCTTTTCTCCAGTATAGCCCTTCACCAAAATCCGTAGAAGTAAACAAAATTTGAAAGGAAGAAGTAGCACACCATACTAAAGTACTCAGACTTCCTTCAATAAAAGTTTTACAGACATCTAAATAATCTACAGTGAAAATTAGTCATCTGAACCTAGCAAATTATTTAATCATGGTCATCACCAACCTTGAGTAATTCGATCTCCTCTTTTGTAGGACAGAACTTTATAAGGTTTTCAACCTGATCAGCATCTAGTGCCGAGTCCTCTAGTGCTAGCACTGAGCTCTGGAATATTCCAAACAAGACATGATTGGCCAAAAACATATCAAATTAGAACTCATCAATTCATGATGGTTTGACATGATGAAAAATATGGATAAAGAAAAATATTGCAAGGTTAGCAAAATGTTTGCAGCAGAAAGAGTTTGCAAGCCTGAAATTGCATTGATCAATTGAGATTTTCTAGGTGCCCTACAAACACATTTGAGAGCATGGTAAAAGTTTTCCACTGCCAGTTTCCCATAAAAGATAGCAATGTCAAGTTAGTCTATTCCAACAAATTATCAACATTATTTGGTTCTTATTCGCACACGTCACTAATACATCACAAATTACAAATAAAATTTATAGTTTTGGTTCAAATGTGGCTGAATTTCAAATATAAGTCAAAGAACAAAATTGTCTATTCACCAGTAATCAAGCAATAGTCTCCTAAGCAGTCTAGTTAGAATTTAAAGCTAGTTGAATTTTAATACCAACTTTATTGAAGCCAACGAAAGTAACATTGATCTTACCATCAAATCATGCAATGGGACTTTAACTTTTGAAAGCATGATTTCACAATTATATGCTCTTCTGTGCTCCACCTGCAGAGAGGGAAGATATTAGTCACATATAAATGGTGAAGTCAATGTATTCTTTTAATCATGATCATATAACGTATATGGCAACAATAAAATGATATGTAAAGTCTACCAGCATCAGATCAATAAACATTCACTATTTAATGGGTGATCCTGAACAAGCAAACCGTCATAGTTCCAAGCTGTAACCCAAATAAAGCTACATAATAACTGGTGCCAATATGGGTTAGTTATATACCTATATTATTCTAACAATTTTAAAACATACATCAGTGCATCACATTGGAAACTTCAATTTGTCATCTTAAGACTTAAATGATATAACAGTAAAAACCTAAAAGGTGAAGTAATCCATACACAATTTGTGTGTGAAAACATTACTACTGAACAGTAAACACAGTTCTAGGCAATTATTTTCCTGCATTTCCCTACCATTTTAAATATATATAATGTACAACTTGAAAGTGAACTAATTTACCAGTTGCACTTTATCAGATTTAGGCCCTGCTGAGCTTCTGACACCTACTTTCTTGGCAGCGCCTGAACTTGGGACCGCTGCTGAAAAGAGACTCTCGAGCTCTGAGATATCGATCTCTGGGGCTCTGAATCAAGATAATAAAAACAGAGAGCACATGACACCAGAATAACAAAATGACCATCAACCATAACAAATAAAACAGCTATACCAAATCAGACATACTTGGAAGCTTCACCAGATTTTGCTGCCTCATGCCACAAACTTCCTTGCACTGCTCTAGATATTTTCAGCCAATGCAATGGCTTTAGCTTTTTATTTTGATTTTTTGTACTACTTATTGTACGAGAAAGAATTCGTCCTCGGGGTCCTGTAGATGTAATATTTCCATCCCCTGATTTTAGATCTCCTTTACTGATGGGAAGTGGAGGTGGAGGAGCATTAGGAGCAGCAGGAACAGATGTTGAATCCTGCAACGAAGGATTATGGTGCTTGGAGGAGAGTTCTAAAGCAGGAGGAGGGGGAGGGGGAGGTGGCGGTGGTGATTCTGTGGCAGAATCAACTTTCCTAGGAAGACTTGGAGGAGGAGGAGGAGGTGGTGGTGGTTTCAATCTAACAGTTGGCTCCACCTTTAGAGGAGGTGGTGGAGGGGGTGGTGGTCCAGTTTTAACTTTAGGCTCTTCCTTTAGAGGAAGAGGTTGGGGGGGAGGAGGTCCCAGTTGGGTTGGTTCCTCCTTTGGTGGGGGCGGAGGAGGATTGACTCTAACCAATGATTTCTCTTTCTGTGGAGGAGGTGGTGGAGGTGGTGGGGGAGGTACAGCTCTAACCAGTTTATGCTCCTTTTGAGGAGGAGTTGGGGGTGTGGGTGGTGTTGGAGGTTGTGAAGTGGATGAAGCGAGTATAGTTCTAATAGGTAGGATCTCCTTCAGAGGGGTTGAAGGGGAAGGAGACGACTGAGTTGAAGTCATTGATGAAGCTGAAAAATGGGAAGCAGCGTCAAGAAGAAACTTATCTGGAAAGGTACTTGATAATGAAGTTCCAGACGTTGAACTAAATATCAAAGACTTGTTTCTGTCTTGTGATTGGGCTTCAATCTCTACAGTAACACGATTACCTGGTCCTAGAGGGGAAAGACGAGAAGGTAATTGTGTGTTGGGTGAAGTATCAGAATTTCTAATCAAGGAAGGATACTGTGGAGGTGTTCTTGGTGCAAAAGATTCACTAGAAACATCTGCAGAACTAGACAAGGCACAACCATCCACCTGTGTTTTTACATCAAGCTTTGTAGAACTTGTCGCCTGTTTACTGGACTCTGAGGTCCTCGTAGACGTAATAGGCATCTTCTGACAGATACTTTCAGAGCTTCCAGGTAGTTGTGGAGATGCACCGGTCTTGACAGGTTCATCTACTCTGTCACTCAGATCCCTATCTGGGGATTCATTCTTCGAGGGCAATAACCTTGTTGCATCATTCTTTTTTCCCTGAGGCACTTTAAGATCTTTTTCATGCAACAAAGATCCAGTATCATGCTGCTGATTAGAAATTCTATCCAACTGGTCATGAACTGAAGCGCTAATTTGTTGCAGTACATTTAGTGCAACATCAGCCTTAGGATTTAACCAGTCCACATGGTTAAAAATCTCCTGGACTTTGGCAAATGCTTCCACTGGTAGTCCCTCCTTCTCTTCAAAGCATAAAGTGCCATCCGCAATAACAGCAGAAGCGGCATCCATCTCCGAGAAAAGGATCTTAATGCAAACAAAGACCAAAGAATAAATTTCATGTTAGAAATATTTGACTAACAACCACACAGTTAAAATTGGCATACAGAGATATACCTCCGCTCTGAAATCCTTGGGGAAATGATCTTTAGCATCCCATAAAACGTCAACTTCATCTCGGTTAAGCATCAATATATTAGACCTAATAAAAGCTGTGTTGAACATGACTCGGAACATCATCCGTTCATGGTCCATGTCACTGGTCAAGTTGATGCTTTCAATCACAACATCACCTTGGATATGACAGTTGATGTCAATTTTAATTAGTTCACACTCTCCCTGCAAGGCGGAAGTAAAGAATTCAAAAGCAAATACCAAACGGGGACATATTCTAGTTCATCTTGTATGAAAATTGAAAAGTCAAAACAAATAAGCTGTGACACGATATTAGTTACACAATTAGCACTCTAGGCAAATAGACTTCAAAAGAATGGGGCCCTTCTGAACTCTCCAAACCGAGAAGCCATGGTGAAAATTGGCAAGATCTGATGAATGTTCAAATTTCCCTCAGAAAACCCTTGTACATATCCCCAAATCCTACACAAGGATAATGTGAACTTTTCACTCCTTCATTTTTGCTCAAACATTTCTCTATTTTTCCCAATGTATAATAAGGAGAACTGATTCCGAAGATTACCCCACGGGTGCATCATCTTGGATAACAGACTAAGACCACCCTAAGTACTAACATGAAGCTCCTATGTTTTAGAAAATGAACAAGGCACAACATTTTTCCAGCTATAAATGCATATACAAATGTCTAACATATGTTTCCTGTACACTGAGCTTCCAAAACTTGGTTGCCCAGCTCAACTGAATTACAAGAGTAATAGGATTGAAGTGAGCATAATATCTTACGAACTATTTGCATCTTTGTACCAATCCATAAAAATAAGAAGGAAAAAGTTAATTCCTTGGCAATTTTTTGCCAGAAATGTATATGCAGTTATTGACATATCTTTGGATATGATAGAACGATAGGCTTGCCAACAAAAAAACGATAGAACAATATTCTCAATAATTATAAATTACCATAAAAAAAACTATGTTGCATGTGTAAATCGAACATAAAATTATTTACATGAATATATTAATTTTTTTTCCAAGGGTTTAATCCCAGATTCATCCCAAGTTGCAACTCAATGATAAAGTAGCAAAAAACGAAAAAACGATGAAAGTGAAATAGACTATGACGAAGAAAACAAACCCTCATAAATTGAGGACCAGAGTATCATAGCTTTTTTCAGATGAGAGTGAGTTTGCACAAAAATATTGATGCTAAGAATTCCAACTTTTAGCATTTGGTCTATATCAGTAAATATTTGTTTGCTTATCTGCACAACAAAACTCCATATCCCATTTATGTTTTTAGTGCGCAATCAGTGCCTACCCCCAATGAATCTTTAGAACATAACCAATAGACCGAAATAACCAAGAGAAAAAACATAATTTCTTGACTGAATTTTCTTCATTTATCCATGTAAAGAGAAGAGTATTTTCTACTTTCTAAAGAGAGGGCCCGAAAGTGCTAGTATGATAGATGTAAAGGACGATAATATTTCACCTGCTTGTAAAATCGGAAGGTTTTGTTTTTCTTCTGCGTGGAGTACAGGATTTTTGGAGTTCTATCTGGAAGAAAAGGATCTTGTCCATAAATTCGGAATACTGGACAACATCCACCTTCCCCATCAAAGTTCGGAAAACATCTGAGAATGATGCAGTCCAATGTGAGCGCCCTGTCCAAAGGAGGCCATTCTATGGCCACATTCCTCCTGGATATATACTGCACATACCGAAGTTGGGAAGGAATTGGATTTAATGGCGACAAAAACTGCAAAAGCTCGCGCGGAGCCTGCCTGTAAACCATATCCAAAGTCCTTTGTTCTCCACTATATTGCTTTCGATAAATCAAAAGCGCAGCCAGCATGAAAGCCAAAACCGGCCAGCCGCCACGTTCACAGTGCATCAACAGAACATTATGCGGCCCAAGTGATAGCCAACTTTCACTCGACCGTAAGAAGTGGTGGATGACCTCCATCTTGAGCACTGGGCAGCCTTCATATTGACGAGGGTAGTCCATAATAGTCATGTCATACTCCGACAAGATGTTAGCCATCTGACTCTTCGTTTCTTCCTGGCCGAAATTGAAGACCAAGATCGAAGCATCAGGCAAGTGCTCTCGGAGTTGAGCAACAATCCCGTCAATGTAGACTTTATAGTTTTCTTCATTCCAAGCATCCGTCGTGAAGCAGCAATCGAAAACTGGACATACAGATAAAATGCACAACATTCAGTAGCTAAAAATGAAATTCCCCTTTTGTTCTTACTTTATATGTTCAACTGATTATCCTCATTTTTTTAATCTTAAAATTGAAAGCTACAAAATTGCTACCAATCACGTATCCCATTTTTGGCAATTGCCATGTCCCATCAATCAAATTAAGGGGAGGAAAAGAAAAACAGCAGTAAAGAAAAGGAAAGAAACAAAAAAAGAATATTTTGATTCTGACCCTCCGCCACATCACTTTCCCACTTTCCTCAAACAACCAAACGTTGATCTAAAACAAGTTGACGAATTATCCATGAAAGAATGCCAGTATCCAACAAATGCAATCGGAAGAGAGAAGGAAAAGAGCTAAAGAAAGGTGTTAAAATTGTGAAGGAAAAAAAAGTCTGGATGGGGAAAGTACCATAAACTCTCTCACAGATCTCAAGAAGCCCATCTGGGGGCTTACGAAAGAACAATTTGCGGAGCAAAGTCATGTCCTCGAAGCTCGGGATCCCGAATTTAGTTCCTCAATGATAAAGTCCCGACCGACCATAAGAAAACTGCGAGCTCCGAAACGAGAATTTTCATTCGGTAGAGGAAACACTTCCCAATAATTCCGTTTATATCACCAAAGAGATTGCGAAGCTGTTAAGGACAATGGAACGAAATTGTGATAATGATAGCAAAATCGAAGTGAATTTGTGATTTTTTGGTTTTCCCCTGTGATTCAGAGTGACAAGGAGGAGGACGACGTGGTGGTGGTGAAGTGATTGACGGAGATGGGGTTGTTAGTTTCGTTTGCGCAGGCGAGTTGTTTTGTGAGCTGAATGTTACCGACCGACTAAGAGTGGTCCCGCGTGGTTGACGTGGACACTTGGGGAGGAGCCACGTGTGTCGTTACATTAGAGAAGGGTAATTTCGGTAAGTGAATTTTCCCGTTTTGTTACGTGAGATTTGCCTTAAGGTCTCTTTGGTTTGAGGTGAGGGGAGGGGTCTATTTGGTTTGAGGTGAGGGGACTTATTTTGCTCCCCTCTAAATTGGAGGGATTGGAGGGAAGGG
>JBAGKO010000017.1:1033850-1047062 GCA_037177275.1 Acacia concinna
AAATTTATGATTTTTTTTAAATTATTCTATATAACTTATAAAATGGTCTATAATATAATAATATACTACATATAATATGATTAATTAATTTATTTACCTACCTTAATCTCTAAAAAAATCAATTAAATCTTATATTAGATATATTTAGAACTAAATATTATCTTCTTCTTTTTTTGCCAACATAAATATTATCTAAATAACTCCTATATGAGTTATATCTACTAGAATAAGGAGGAATATGAGATTGTGTAATTATTAGTTAAAGCTAGATAATTGAAAAGCGAGAGATTGAGAAATTGAAAGTCGAAACGAAAACTAGGGTATGTTTGGTGTGTGTGTGTAGTTAAAAAAAGTTATAAGAGGTAAAATAAAATAGTAAAAAAAATAATTAAAAGCTTTTAACTCTAGCTAACTTTGTATTTTTTTTTTCTTAAATAGAAGTCATTAATATTTTCTCTTGCGTCCAGTCTCATCATGCGAAATAGACCCTAAGACTAAGTGATATAAAGATGAAATACTATAAGGAAAAAGATTATTTCAAACGTGAAAACCATTGTTTACATTGTTTGAAATATCCAACACAACATGTGCACGTTAAATATATCATGAATCATGATGCCCATGAACTTGTGCTTGTGCTGGCCATATATTCCTACATATACTTACCAAGTCTTTGGTCTTCATTTTCATGATCTCTTTACTTGTTATTTCTAATAAAAGTTATATACCCCACTTCTAGAATGTAATTAAATTTCCTTTTTCTTTTTAATTTTAAATAAACAGAAATATTGATTAGATTGAGTGGAAGATAGTATACCATTAAATAAGTTAATGATGAGTTTAAATCTTCTAAACGAAAAAATTACATTAGAAGATCAGAGCTCCCTCATGGCTTCATTTAGGAGGCAAAATACGAGATAATATTATAGAAAACCATCAAGTTGTATATCTCCCATATCATATTTTAATATAAAAATAATAATAACAGTTTACAATTATTTAAAATATTCCTATAGATATTTAACTTATCCAATTTTTTCCTATAATTAAATTATAAAAAAAATTAAAGCCTTTAAAACAATAATAATTTTATTATATGAAGCTTAAACTTTTAGTATAATATTATATAAATTCTCTTGAAAATAATAAAATTGATTATATTTTAAAAATGCATTTTGTGTCTTTCTAAGACAAACAGTAATTTAAATAAATATGAAGATATGATAAATTGGCAATATTTCATCACAACTTGACCACTGTTTGGACGGTAGAGCTTGGAATGCAAGTGGAGAGGAAAGAGAGGGAGGATGATGAATACTGAGAAATGCACAGTGCAGGCGATTCTGACCCAACGACGAGAATCCCAATGGAGGCTCAAAATTGTGTCCACATTTTTAGTGGGTCCCACACCCGAAAGACCGACCACACGGAATTGGAAAACCCTCCTATATATTGCTCCGAACTCAACGACCTTTTTCGTTAATTAGCCACTCGTTCCCTGGCCCGAGTGAAAAGCGTTATCCTTCTTTTTATCAAGTGGGGCGAGCCGTGGGAGCCCCTCTGGGTTGGAATTTCTGCAGTTCTCCTTATCATGGCTTCTAGGCTTGCGGATTCTGCAGTCCTCTTCATGGTTTTACATTGCTCTTCGCCTCTCTTTCCCGTTTGAGTTTGAAGTTTCTAGTTGATGTTGTTGTTTAGGAGTATGGTTAATTTAACTAAATGCCATTTGAATTTATGTTTTCCAGGGCTCCCATCAGAGGCCAATTCAGAAAAGGAAGATTGCTGCCCAATACTTACCAGGTAGTCTTGGCTTGAAATGAAAGGATTGAATATGGTGCTTCATTCAATTCGTTGCTTCAAGTTCCCTGTGATGTCACTTGGCAATCACATTGTCCTTTTTTGTTTTTTTGTGCTACAATTGAGTTTCTGTTATTGGGATAGAGAGGTTGGGTCTTACAAACCATTAGAATGAAGGGAGTCCAGTAATTAACTACCAAGACTATGAGTTGTGGTATTTTAATGACCTGTTACTGCATGCAACAAAGGTTTCATTTTGTTATTTAATTGATATAAATAAAGTCGGGGAGAAAGTTTAAGATAGTAATGTAAAGTTTCATCTGTGTATCGTTGCAAAATACTATGCAGTGAATGATACCCTGCTAATTTTCAACTCTTTAATTGGCATGAATCATGTGTGTGCCTATTTTTTGGTTGATTCTTAGTTCTTATTCTGCTATAGGCTTATGTAATATAAAGGGGGACAGGCTTATCCACAAGGGGTTTGGGAATCAAAGACATATAATGCCAAGGAAGAAGATTACTGGCATACAAGCTGTGGCGGTTCCAGTTTCGGTATCTCCAGCTGAGAATGCCGAGCACAGAAATCAACTAGCTGAGAGCTATGGGTTTAGGCAAATTGGGGAACCACTTCCAGAAAATGTTACTCTGAAGGATATTATTGATTCCCTTCCTAAGAAAGTAAGTTTCTTCAGATCCATGGCATGTTTTTATCCCACCATTGCTGAAGATAATTTTTGTTATTATATAATATATCTCCTTGTAAGATATTCTGTAAAGACCTATATGTTGTCACCCTTGAATAACATTCTTTAGCCAGTTTCCTTATTGCAGTAGAGAATGATGTTCTTGTTAATAAAGCATCAAAGATGGTAACATTCTGTGGATTCTATTAAAGGTGTAATTTTTGGTAAATCACTATATAATTCATCAACCTCTTAAGCCAGCCATCTCTCGCCCTCCTCTCTCTTAAGTTAGGCATCACAGAGAGAAAGAGACGAGTTTTTTTTTTTTTTTTTGTCTACTGAAAAGAGATAAATATAATTAGTTGATGTAGTTAATAACAGATAGAAATCTAAACTCTAAAGGACTCAGATAACTATTATTGTAACAGCAGATGAGCCAGTTATGGAAGTTAGAAAGTCCTGATTCATGCTTCTATTTCCTTTTGGTTCTATATCATTCTTAGCTATCACTCTTCTTTTGGCAGGGCCTTGTATCAAATGGAAAAAATGTTATCTTTCCTGAATATTCTTTTGCATGGCTTTGTAGTTTCATGCGAACTCCTGAAATATTGATGAATGATGCTTATCATTTTCCTTCATATTTTTTAAGGTTTTTGAGATTGATGATGTAAAGGCATGGAAATCAGTTATGATATCAGTCACTTCCTATGCACTGGGGCTTTTCATGATTGCAAAAGCACCCTGGTATTTACTTCCTTTGTCATGGGCATGGACAGGCACTGCTATCACAGGGGTTAGTTAAATATACATTTTTTACTTAGGACGAATTTTTGCCAATTCCTTAAATCCTTTTACTCCTATTGTTTGGACAAAAGGATATGACCAAGTTTTTCATTTCCTTTTCTGTTTGGCATTCAGTTTTTTGTTATTGGGCATGATTGTGCGCACAAATCATTTTCCAAGAACAAATTGGTGGAGGATATTGTTGGAACTCTAGCCTTCTTGCCACTAATTTATCCATATGAGCCATGGAGATTTAAGCATGATAAGCATCATGCAAAAACTAATATGTAAGCAAGTTTACTACTTTTTTGCTTCCATGTTTCTTATAGATAACCTGTTGCATCAATATGTGCTCTGTAGAAGGACTGCCCAACATGCCCTTTCAATAGGGAGTGCTGGACTTACTTTCTTCACCTCAACCCCACCCCAGTAGCATCTTAATTTAATCAAAGTGGATAAAGAAGAGCTCATTTTATGATCTCTCTTCTACTTGTATCATTATCTCTCTGTCTATACATGCACAATGCATACTTAAAAGTCAGGTGGTAATGCTACAGTAAAAATTAAACGTAGGTTGATCGTACTTCACAGTCTGCTGCTTTATCTATATAATTCTAATACCATTGCTATGAAATAAATCCCATCCTATATTTATGCATGCATGCAAATACTAGTTAGTATATCTTCATCATGTAGTTTTTGCTCATTGGTCTCTAATCCTATAGGTTGCGTGAAGACACTGCGTGGCACCCTGTTTGGGAAGAAGAATTTGATTCTTCTCCCCTGTTGCGGAAAGCAATAATTTACGGATATGGTCCATTTCGACCTTGGATGTCTATTGCTCACTGGTATGTTACACGTGTAACTCTGTTTGTTTCACCAAGAATTATTAATGTTGAGTTGAGAAACCCTAATTTTTTACTTTACCTTCAAAATTCCCTGATAGGTTGATGTGGCACTTTGATTTGAAGAAATTCAGGTCAAATGAAATAAAGAGAGTTAAGATAAGCTTAGCTTGTGTTTTTGCCTTCATGGCAATTGGATGGCCATTAATAATTTACAAGGCAGGAATCATGGGGTGGATCAAATTCTGGCTGATGCCCTGGTTGGGCTACCACTTTTGGGTAAATTTCTCCATGGTTTTAAACTTAGATCTTGATATTATATGAACTTCAAAATCTTTTTGGAAACTCTGAATTTCTTGATTTATTCTCTGTTCATATGTTGAAATTTCAAATCATTGAGAGCTGTCCATCTTAGATAGATTCTTTTGCTTTCAATTATAGATGAGTACTTTCACCATGGTTCACCATACGGCACCACACATACCATTCAAATATTCAGATGAATGGAATGCTTCACAGGCACAACTTAATGGAACTGTTCATTGTGACTACCCACCATGGTACGGAATTCTCTCTGCTCCTTTATTTCTAATGTATGCTTTACTTATGGATAAAGTGACACGTGAGGATGTGTTAGGAAACTGATCCAGTTATTGCTGTTTATGATTTGTTCTTGCTACCTTACTGATGATGATTGGTCGTATAAGTAGTTTCTTTGAGGCATTATATTGTATTTGTTCACTAGTGGATAAAAAGATGGGACGTTTGGGGGGGGGGAAACAAATTTGAAATAATTTGGTTGTCTTAAATGCTATAAATTATCCTTGCTTTAGATGGAGGAGAGTTACACAGGTGCTTGCATATTTCATTATATATTGAGATTTTCAATTAATAGGCGTGTCATTATGGGGATTTATTGCAAAGCCTTCGATCAAAGCACAATAGAATATGAAACCCAATTTTGACTTATGGCCTGCATTTTTCACATACCAATTTAAATCTCTACCACTGTACCACATTTGAATATGTTAAATCTGTGATGGAACCATCTTATTGTTCCTGTGCTTGGTTCCTGCCTAGCATCGATGCATCCACAACCAAATTTATTCCGTTTTTTTTGCATTTTATCTTCTAATATCAGTTCTCGGCACTATACTATAGAATACATAGGGTCGACTGAATTGCTATAATCTGACTCCTTTTCTGCACAGGATTGAGGTCCTTTGTCATGATATCAATGTTCACATTCCACACCACATATCTTCAAGGATACCTAGCTATAACTTACGTGCAGCCCACAAGTCTTTACAAGGAAACTGGGGAAAGGTGAGGTCAATACTTTTTTGATTGTGCATAAGAGGTTTAAGAGGTTAATGTTTCATTACAAGCATATTAACACCATCGTTACAATAAATTTAATTTAACTCCATTGCTTCTATGGAGATGTTAGAAGAATATTTACGCCTTTTAACTACGGTTCAGCTGTAGTCAAAATAAAATATTGGAGACATGTTGTTCAGGAAAAATTCACCAGACCAACTAGCTACTAGGTAAAGCGGTGAAGTTTTGTCTATTCTGATTTAGGAAGGAAATAACAGACCAGTTTGTTCATGGTTAGAGAACCAACCAAAGACTCAATAAACTATAAAATAACTTCTCTTGTGGGGTAAGAACTAAGATGGCATTTGGTTTGCAAAATTCTGAAAAAGAAAAAAAAGAAAAAATCGAACAGATATATAACATATAGTCTATATCAATGTTCAACAGTTTTATGAATAGTTTTTTCAAATTCTTGATAAATCATATTATTCACATGTCAAACTGGTTATAAATCATAATAAGAAGGGAAAAAAACTCCTTGTATTTGTTATCGGCTTTCCAATTACAACGTTATAAGCATGATTTTTACGGGTGAGTTAAACAGTTCGTTTTTTTTTTTTCAATTGCTATAATTTTATTAAAGAACCCAACCCAATAACAAAACATTATGAAGTGAACCCAACTCTATCCCTAATGAGAATGCTATTGTTACTGATCACTAAAGTTTGTTCGTGTTGCTTTATATCTTAACAGTATCTGAATGAGGCTACCTGGAATTGGCGATTGATGAAGACAATTTTGACAGTGTGCCATGTATACAACAAGGAGGAAAATTATATTGGTTTTGACAAACTGTCTCCAGAAGAATCCTACCCAATTACAGTTTTGAAGAAAGTTATGCCTGACTATGCTTGACCAGGTCCATCCTGGTTCTTTCTTATCTATACTTTATCTTTTTTGTGCCAAAGTAGGCATTTCATTCATTTTCTTCTTACATCTTTTCTTTTTTGGGAGGAAAGTATGGTTCTTCTCTTGTACCAATCTTGGCAAGTGAAGAAATTTGATGTAAGCTTTTCTAGGAAGAGTTCACTAAGTTCAGGGCAATCATATTGTCAAGTTGCGGTTGAAGACAGAGATGTTATTTAGGAAGAAGAAAATATTTAAGTAAATATGAATAGTCAGATTCTCATTATTACATGATCACATTGTAAGATTATATATATATATATATATATTTATCCAACGGATCAAAGTACACTGGGAATAGAGCAGAAATTAAATGGAACTGTTGTAAAGTACACTGGGATTAAAGGGTATTTTCCTATTTGTAAGTGCAGACATTTCAAGATTTTATGTTGATTAAAATAGTTGTTTGTTGCCTATATTGTCGGTTTTTTTTTAATAAAAAAAACTCTTTTTACCATGACCCTTTCAGAATTCTTGGGTTAGAAAAAAAAAAAAAGAACAAATTGCATGAGGCTGAACAAATTGTTAATTCACTCTATTGTCCTCTTCTGGATCTAACGGCAAAACCAATGCCTAATAACTGTTTGCAAACTCCAAAGTGAAAGGTTCTTTAGAAGATAAAGAAGGGTTATCATGTAGGAAAGGCAGAGAGGCTCCTCAATCTTTTATTTTATTGCTCAGTTAAAAGAGAATCTTTTAAAGGTTGATTTAAGTAAATATTAAATTCATTGCCATGGATGAAGGAAATCTCGGCTGAAGAGAACTCTCATTTTATTGCGTATGGAATTGCCTAAGGCATTGGGATAAACCGATAAGGATAATAATATGTGTATTTGATGGATCTGTTGCACCAAACACAGTTACAATTTTGTCTTTTATTTTGGTACTAAAATTTGAAAGATAAAGTTGCCCAAAACCAAAGCTACAAACCACCCCACCATCACCATCATCATCTCCATCATAAGTAACTTTAGTTACAGTGGTTTCATCACCTCTATATATATTTTTTGATTAAAAATATCATCCGATTCATCTTAAACTCATTTTTGGTGCATCTTAACCTTAAAATGTTTTTTTAGTATATAAAGTATTTTTCAGTAGCATTTAGTATTATGTATAAAATACTTTAAGAGCAAAACAATACTGAAAATTACTTTAGAATATTGCTGCTACTGAAAAATTACTTAAAGTACTGACTATACCCAAAATTAGTTTAGGATACTAAGTGCTACTAGAAAAATAGTTTGAGGTTACTGATGAGTGATGAAATTAGTTTTTTTTTTTTAAAAAAAAGTTAAGTGGTTCGATCCCATGTTAGTCCAAATGTTTAGCAGCTATAACTGCTCCTCACATCACATGCTAAGAAGAATCATGCCCTCCACTTTTCTGTGTTGGACTGATTCAGCGGAGAACAATATTTCTTCCACCTTTCTGAAAGATCTCAAGAAGAAAGTTATATTCTCTCATATGGACTGCAGAATTTACCTCACTAAGGTATTTGTGAAAGCGGGAAAAAAAGATAAAGAGCACATGACTATGCTTTAAAAGTTAAAGCGAAGGAACAAATCGAAGGACCATAATAACTTTGAAGTGAGCAGGTAGATGCAAGGAAATCAGTACAACAGTGTATAATCATTCTTTAGTATAGTTATGAACAAATCCAGTACTGAGCTAAACCTATGACAGTTCTTCTAGTAAGATGGTATGGTATAGATACTCAATCACTCACATTACTTTATCAGAAACTCTAAGAAAAAAATCTCAGAAGGTATAGTTGAACAAGCTGCAACAACAACCATAAGCCTTGCCTTAACCCAACAGACGACACCATTTACATGATCACACAGCGCCACTGTGCTCTGTTAACAACCAAATCTTTCAATAAATTGTTAACCAAAAAGATTTCACTCAATAACTTCATTGAGTATTCTCCTCAATCTTCCTCTACTATTCTCAGAGAATTCAATAAATGATTCTCTATTCCAACTCGTGTGCATGTTCATTATGGATCTTAACTTGAACAAAGTAAGAAGAAGAAGAAGAAATTAAATCAGATGACTGGTGGGGATGGAGTCTGCCAGATATCAAACACGTTCTCTTCAGAATGAAGAGCAAAAAGCCTATCACCTCCAATTGAGAAGTCACATATGGAACCTCCATAGCTTCTTCTAAGCCTGGACGTTAAAATCCACTCAGGACCACAAAATACTGAAACACAATCATTCATGGAAGAGAAAAGCTGGCCTTCGTGTAATGCAAGCTTGGGATAACAAGTCTCTTCTGGCATTTTCCCTTTCATCAAGCGACTCCTAGAACTCCATTTAATATTTGAAGCAGAAGAACTTCTTATATCCATAAAACCCAGTTCTTCAAACTCATTCACCACACAAATCGAGTTATTGTCCTCCATTGCTATGGCGTCTCTAACCCTCTTCTCATCCACTGTTAATGGAGCTCCCATGTCTGACCAATACCAAACCATATTATTCTTCTCTCTGAAATCCAGAAGACTAATGTAACAGTTATCCTTTCTGGGAAACAGAGTAGCCACCAGCAAACAGTTGCTTCTTTCTAGCCATTGAAGCTTATCTGCATCACCAAGAGACCAACCCAGAGGCTCATAGAAGAAATCTACTTGCTTTCCAGTTTCTTGATCCCATACACCAACACCATATTCATTGCTTCTTCCTCTACAGCTACAATATATTTTGTAATCTGAACTGATGCTTAAAGCCCCAGCGGTGAAGCTCTTGGGTTGATTCTCATGGCTGACTTGGAATTTATACCGGAGCTCTCCTGTAGATGAGCTGAACAGTCCCATCCCACCTTCGCCACGGCCGGGGCGCTCACAGACACCGATGATGATATTCTCTGAATCAACCCATCCGACGTCGTTTACTCTCTGGTAATCGAGATTAAGCGGAGGGTGTTCTTCTAGCATAAAATCGTAGACATGAACCATGCTTCCGTGAGCGACGCAGCATCCGCCGTTTGGGCCGGCGCGAATTGCGGTGCCGTCTCCGGGAGCATGGCCGGTGACGGAGCCGGAGAGGATCAACCTGTTGCCGTCGAATTGACCCCATTTCGCAGAGCGAACGTGGTCGAGGAGGCCGTAGTAGAGGGCTTCCCGGTAGAGAAGCTTCTCTGAGATGTTGGACGGGATGTAGAGTTCGCCTGTGCGGAGGAGATCAAGGAGGACGGCGAAGCAATCCGGGTTGCGATCAATGAAGAACTCAACGTGGTAACTTCCAGGAATTAGGTTCCAGCTCTCATCGAACATTGCTCCGAACACCGAATTCCGGCCGGCGTTGGCAAGAGTAGTCGCCGTCGTTTCAAATACTCTTCCACCAACATTGAATTTCACCCTGTCCGAACAAGTCCCCATGACTGGATTCGCTCAACAAATTAGAGAAACCCAGAATCCAATTGAAAAACAAATCCCCGAAAACAAAAAAGCAAGGAAGAAAAAAAACAGAGGATAATAAGAAATGATCACAGGAAAACAGCAGAAAAATATGGAAAATTTTGGATTAAAGCAAACAAGCCAAGGAAAGAAACAAGTAAAGGAAAATGGGCGTGGGATCAAAATCTGGAGAATGAAGGAAGGGTTTTTAAAATTTGAGGGATTTGGTGAAGAAGGGGGGGGAGAGAGGGAGAGAGAGAGAGAGAGAGAAATGGAGGGGTTGGATTTCAAAAAATGAAGAATTGACTTAGTTTGATTGACCATCTTCGCCTCTGAAAGACTTGGTTTTCCACGTCTTTCCGGTTGGGCTCCATTGGTAGGGACTGGGGAGACTCATTCTTTAAAGAGAAGGAGGAGAATCATTCTTATTTATTTGATTGATACGATATTATTCAGAGAATCAAATTATTTCCTTCCTTAAACCATAATCACTGCCCAATCGGCAAGCTGTGAACTAAAACAGGAGAGTTTTTAACTTCAAAACTCGGCTCTTAAAACTCACAATACATACACAAACATTTTGAAATTAAAAAATAAATAAAAATTGAGGAAAAAATTCGAACCAGGCCTTTATTGGGCATTTAATTGACAATTATTTCTTTTTTTGTCGAAACATTTAATTGGCAGTAATGACCGATAGTTTTGTGCTGGCCGCATAATATTAAAAGTCTTATAAATTTTGATTTAAAATATAACATGTTGACAGGGTAATTAACGACGGTGTTTTTACTTTAGAAAAATATCAATTAAATATTTTTTAAAATTACAAAAATTTTAAAAAAAATTATTAATATTTTAAAAAAACACTAAGCTATATAAATTTTTTATTTAAAATAGATTTAAAATGTCAACAAGGTAATTAATGACAGTGTTTTTAATATTCTGCTGGATGCATAATATTAAAAGTCTTTTAAATTTTGATTTAAAATAGGGTAAAGTGGCAAATTTACCCATAAACTTTCCTTTAACGTCATTAAAGGAAAGGCAAAAATATATATAAACTTTTAAAAAATGGGACAAATTTAACAATCCGTACATTTCAACTTCTAATGTCATTAACGCCATTAAAGGGTAGTAGGCAAATTTAACCATAAATTTTTTTCGTAAGGGCGCCTGATACCAACAATTCTTAAAAATGGGGCAAATTTAACAATTATTTTTTTGTAGGAGCGTCTGACATCATAAACTCTTAAAATTGAGGTAAATTTAACAATCTGTTTATCGAACTTCCTTTTTTCTTAAATCAAAACCCGGCTCTCTCCTGCTCCCATGTCTCTCTAAATATTAAGTTCCATTCAAAACCCATATATTAAGTTCCATTTACATCTCTCTAACCACATGGTTGATCTGGAGGATAAACAGCCGAATCCACATTAAGCCTGATCACACCATTAGATGGAGGAGTAACTTAAATTTTTAAAATAGTATTTCTCTATCTAACTACATAATAGATCTTTTGGAAAAAATGAATCAATGAATGAATGAATAGAATATAATAGAATAGAATACTAAGGGCCTGTTTGTTTGCTGTGGGCGGGCGTTTTCCAGCTTTAATTTTTACAAATAAGGAGTTTATGAATTTTTAGTATTTGATAGGAGTTTATGGTAATAAATTACTTATATCAATAAGTAGTTTATAAAGGTAAGTTGAAGAAATTAATTTATGAAAATAAGTCACTTTTTTATATCCTATAAGTCATTTTTTATCCCAAATTCAAACATAAGTAACTTATTTTACTCCCAGTCCAAACACAATTGACTTATCATAAATTACTTATTTTTATAAATTCTTTGTCATAAACCACTTATAAAAATAAATCACTTAGCCAAATGGGCTCTAAGACAACTTCTTAGAAAAAAATGAATATAATAGATTTTTTTAAGTAGAGAGCATAATAGGTACTTCTCTTTTTTAAATTGATATTTTTTAAAAAAAATGTATTTTGTCATCAAATTTATTTAAATAAAATATAACAAATATATACAAGTTTATGGTTAAAATTGTTAATTCCCTTAACACCATACAAGAATGACAAATAATAAAATAAAAAATATAATAGAATATGAAGTAAAATTAGATCTATCATTTTATCTTAATATGACATAAATTTTGCTTTTTGATCTCTCACCTTAACCTCTCAAGCTTTATTAAATTTCAGTTAATTAAACATTGTCATCGACTCAATCACGTCTCTTCATTCAAAGAGTTAAAATGTGGACACTACGTACGTAAGTGACAAAACTTTGTTAAGATTTATTCTGGATTATAATCCACTTAAATGGAAGCAATTTTCCTTAACATAGAAATCAAATTAAGTATATTTACATTTGTAGTGACTAAAAGAAAGTTCAGAATTTAAGTTGATCCGAAATTATCAGCAGATATAACTTCAAATCATTTGTTGCTAATTAGCTCCACTTTCTGTCTAATCAACTGGTATTAAAGTCCACCTAACCCATTCTCATTCTTCTAAGTTATAATTATAAATTATAAATATAAATATAATAATAACAACAGAATATATATGTAGTTTTGATCGAGAATGCTTAAATAAAAATTTTATGTTTGTTAGAATCATAACGTTGGATCTGGTCTAAGTTAAACCTATTCCATTTACAATGATGTGCCTTCTAAATTTAAGATTATTAATTTTTTCCTTCCTTTATAAGATTATTGCATGAATTTTCTAATAAATATAAAATATGACCAAGAACAAAACAAGATGTTAAGAATTAATGTTTAAAAAATGGAAATTCCATCAAGCACCTTCTTCCAAAAAAAAACATCCAACAAATCATTTTGTATATTAGAAGAAAGAGGAAAAATCTGCATCCAATATAACAATTGGAAGTGATCACCATTGAAATTAGAAGACACAAAGAGAGTGACAAAAATGGACACTAAAAAGAAAGCGAATTTTCTTGATTGAAAGTTTCTCAAATGGTTCTCTATTTTATTTTTTCCAGGAAAAAAGTATTATACGAATTTTCTCTATTTTTTTTAAATCAAACCTGGAAATCATTGCTCATAAGTGAGTCCAATTACATCATATCAACTCCTAGGGCAGCCATCCTCTCCAAAATGGAAGGAGGAGGCTGATCAAATGTACAAAAGTTAGCATATGAGCTATGAACTAATTTTGCAAGCAAACTAGCTACTTTGAGATCTTCTCTATATCTATGTATAATGGAAATCTGTCAATTTAAACTAAATAGGTATCTAGCATCCTAAATAATATCTCTGTAAAGATGATTGATGCCACATCCTCTAAGACAAAAATTGACAACATTAATACAATCAGATTCAACAATGACATTCTTGTATCATTTGTTCCAACACAATTGCAACTCA
>JBAGKO010000017.1:1059957-1077976 GCA_037177275.1 Acacia concinna
TGTGAAAAATTTAGTGGCATTTTCGTAATTACCCAAAAAATACAAAACAGACTAATTTAGAATTTTCAGATTTCGCTGTACTGAATTGTCTTTTTCCTATTTCCAATGTCTTTTTTTAGAATTCTCCCAACAAAATAATTGATTGTTGCCATTTTTTTTTACCGGAAAATAGATAATTCTTCTGAATTGTTTGTTGCTAAATTTATACTTTCACCCACTGTTATATTCCGTCAATATGATATAAACCAATTTTTTTAAGGGCACTTATCCCCACAACCATACAAGTAGCACTTCCCTTGTTATATATACACGAGTACATTCTAATTTTTATGTAAGTCACTTTCTAATGTAAATGTGTGACCATTATCATAAGTATTTAACCATTAGTGCAATATGTTTGGAAAAAATAAATATATTTATACAAACAACATTAAAATATTATACAAATGCGTCTTATATAAGTTTATTTTTCATAAAATTCAAGAGACAAAAAAAAAACAAGGGCAAATTTGTCTTGGAAGTTTCAATTGGGGCAATTTTGCCCCTGCCGTTAGTTGACCATTAGTTGACCAAATATATTGAGCTAACAGTCTACAAGTCATCCACTTTATTTCTGTTAAGGTGACAATTTATTCTGAAAGTTTTAAATCCATTAATTTTGACTGTTAGTTGACTAAATATGTTGAACTGATAGTTCACATAACATCTAGTAGTTTATTTTTGTTAAGGTGAAAATTTATCTCAATAGTCCATCTATAATCTAATTTATCTTTTTTAAAAGTTAGATTTAACATTTTTTATACAAATTTTCACTTTAGCAAAAATAAATTGGATGACCTGTGAAATGTCAGCTCAACATATTTGATCAACTGATTGTCAATTAATGGCAAGGGCAAAATTTCCTAACTTTTGAAATTTCCATGATAAAATTGTCCTAGTTGAAATTTTCAGGGCAAATTTGCCCCATTACCCACAAATAAAAACAAGATATTGAACTTTGAACCAATCATTAAATCCAAGCCGCATTGTATAAAAAAAATCGGTTGAAGCAGCTATTAAAAACAAGTTATCCATTTGTAATTGAATTGGGTTAACTTAATCATAATTGAAATATACAAAAATATTCATGTATAACTCCAAAAAAAGAGTAATATTTAAATGAAAAGGCATTAATCTACAAGGAAATGGAACATATTATATAAACACACGTGATTCAACAAAATATAGTTACTAAAACATAAATATGATGATTTTTTTACCACTCAAAACAAGGTTCTTTTAGGCTTAGTAAGAGTAATTAAAATAAAATCCAACAAGTTGCCCTTCAGAGCTCTTTTTAGGAGCAGCTCCATTCATGTTGAATTTTAGTTCTGTTAAGAAAAGTAATAGAGATTAAATTTAGTAAGGGGTTAATCCCTATTTAAAATTTCAATCTCTATTTAAAAAAGTGTCTACCTTTAGTACCTCACAATGCCTTATATAAATATAATTATTTAAGAGATAGACAGAGAAGAGGGGTCATGATTGATATTGTAATTGTAAATTGTAAATAAAATAATAATAATAATAATAAGTGTGTGTGTGTGTGTTGATTTCACGTCACTCCTCAAACCCTCTTGCCCCAATGAATCCAAATCATTTCTTCACTTTTTCTCGTCTTCCTTTTTTCACCGTCTCGTCTTGGCATGCGCTTAGTTTTGTCTCTTTTGAGTTTTGATAAATATACTCAAGCGTTTTAAAGATAAAATTTAATTAATTTTTTTAAGATATTAAAACAATTAAATATATTATTTATATTGTATATTATTATATTATATATCAATTCTTGTGTCTTAAAAATATTATATATATATAAATATATATTAAAATAATTTAATTATCTTTTTAAATTTCTCTAAAAATATTAATTAGATTTTACATTTATGACTTGATGTGGATTTTTAATGAAAGTCTCGTGTTATTTTCACTGCATGTTACTCTGAGTAAATGTAATAACACTGTTTATATGTCATGATATCCAATAAAACTTTTATTTTAGGTATAAATTTTGAATAGAAGGAAAATATATAATCTTAGGTGTCTTAGGAGGCCAACGAGAAACTGTGCATAGTTATGTTTCGGGTTAAATTCTATTTTTTTTTTTTTGGAAATTTTTCACATAAGAGTTGTAAGTATTTGAAAATTTTTATTGGATCAATTTCACCCCAAAAGCATTATTAGAGGCGATTTTGTTGGAAATATTATCAGACACTAAATTTCAAATACTCTATGAAATTGTAACTCATGAGAGAGACTAGAGCTTGTTGTCGGTTGCCACTGCCACTGGTAGATCTTTTTGTTTTGTTGGGATTGTTTTGTGAAATGAAGGAAACAGATGGACCACTTGGTGGTGGGGCCCACAGACAGTTATATTGTTGGTGACTGTCATTATCCAACTGGCCCTACATCTCAAGAAATGGTCCCCGTTTTAGTGAAAATTAAAAGAAAATGGGAGACAAGCTATACTTTTTCCTGCTTTTTTTGTTTTTGGTCAAACAAAATATAGTTAAAAAACAAGCCACTAAATCACCACAGTAAATTAAGAAAATGATGCCCGGTTTAATGTTTTTAGTATAACTATGTTTCACTTTCTATGGATGTGGTTCAGCTTGGTCCCAACCAAATAGATATAAAATTACGCACGAAAAACTCCAAATTGATTAGATCTTTTCCATCCATATACTTAGAGATGGACAAACATATAAGGAAAAATCAAACCAAGATCCCAACTAAAAAAAATAATTTTAGAAAAGTTATATTATTTTGTCAGATAATAAATGAAAGGATTACCATTTCACAAGTGGAAAAACCACTATTGACAAGTTGAGACTTTTTTATATTATTTTTTTTAATTGGGACTTGAATATGATTTTTTTTCAAAATATTATCCCCTAGTGGTTAAGCTAGGAGATAAATAACTAATTTGTAAAAAATTTTAAAAAATAATTAAATCCTAAAAAATGTTGTGTGATTTCTCTACACTAATATTTGCAATCAATGTGAATAGTTGAGAAAAATTATAAATTTAAAAAGTGGGTTGAGGTTCTATATTTTAGTAAAATTAAAACCCTTCAAGTCCCTGATCAACTGTTATATTTAGAATTAAAAGAACATATGAGATATATCATTTTGGTCAGTTTCTACTATATTTCACTTGTAACTCAATCTCACATATTTAGGAATGTCAGTTAAATCATAAATAGGTCTTAAACTGACAAAAACTTTTCAAATATGCTATTATTAAAATTTCCTTTTAACATTTATAAATCATCCTCACCTCTCATATTTCTCTCTTTTAAATAAGATTTAAGTAGGGCTAAAATTGGGAAACGATAATTAATAAGTAACTTGTATTTAAGACGAAATTTTTCTCATACAAATGACTTATAATATGGTACATATTATAGGTACTCAAATCTACTCTATTTTTAGCATCCCTCCCAAAATGCACTTTTTATCTTGTATTATTTATCAGGAGGAAAAAAAGTAAAGCTATGCCCATGATTTAGGTTTGATGGTGAAAAGGTGATTGGTTAGTGGTCATCAAATTATGCCCTAACATGATAATTTTCTTTATGTCATTTCGTCAAAAAAAAAAAAAATGCTTTGTTTACTTTATGAAATGAGAAGGATGGTTTGGTTTAAAAACAGAAAAGAGAAGAAATTAAAAGAGAGGTAGAACATGAACCAACCCACCAACAAAAACTTTAATACAACATGCATGTCACCACTAGTGCAAGACAAAACACTATAACATTTGCATTTGCATTTGCATTAATTCCTCATTTATTAATTAATTAATTAATTAGTTATGATGATGATTTATCAAGTGGATGTGAAGATTTGGAGCACTAATTAGTTAAGTTCCAACAAGTTAGTTACGTTCTGGTTAAAAAAAAAATTGTTAGTCACGTTGGGCATATAAATATAATTTTTAGAATGAAAAAAGGAATACTACTGTAAAAATATTTCATGCATGTTTTTTCTCTTTTTGGGGCCAAATAAATTTCATCAATATTTTATTATGTAAAAGATGAATATATAGTGTTATTATAAATAATGATAACAAAAGTACGCGTGCGTATGTTTGTGTTCGTAGTTTCATCATGATCATGATCAACAGTTAGATTTCCTGTATTTTTATCTCTCTGGCTAAAGAATTGTTGCTTGTTTAGCTCTCTCTCTCTAAATCATTCCCACACTTCGTCATTAATTGCGGATCATTCTTTATGAGAATGTCCACATTATTATTTTTTTATACATAATTTTTAAAAGGGTGTCAAAAAAATAAATAATGCGGACATTCTCATAATGTGGAGTTGTGGACAATGAGAATGTTCACATTGTTATTGTTATACCTCCTATCTGAAAAATGAGATACTTATTGAAATATTTTGGTGTATAAAATATTGTTTTTTGACCTGATTTTGATGCTTTTTTTTTTTTTAAGGAGAATCCCATTTACGTACCTTTTGGATTTTAAAATTTTAAATAAGTTATTTTTTATAAAATTAAGTTATGGATCTTATTACTCTTATAGATAATATGATTGATTTGAGATTTTGAAATTCAAAAAGTATTTAAATAGAGTTGTCCATTTTTTTTTAAATTTCCTCTTCAAATGGTTTTTATTAAATAAAACAAAAGAAAACTTCCGTGTTTATAATAAGAAAAGTTAACCATCAATTTTTTTTTGGCAAACAACCATTAATTTATCGTGGACAAGTTTTTTAAACATTTATATTTAACAAGAAGTTTAACTAATTTAATTTATAGATAAAAATAAATATTACTAATGTCTTGTATCTATGACTAGATTAAGATTTGAAGAATTTAAGGGAGGAAAAACAGAGACTAGATGAAGATGGGAAATAGTAGTTTTTTTATAGAAGAAACAAAGAAAGAGTAAAACAGTCTGTCGTTTGTTTGGGATTCAAAACTCTCTAGTATTTACTTCATACATGGCAAGATTATTTTAAAAAAGTCTAATGGATTAAATGTCAAATTTGTCTTGGTAGTATTGCTTGAGAGGCGATTTTGTTCCGGAAGTATGATTTTGGACAATTTTGTCTCAGAAGTTTGTAAAATAGGACAATTTTACCCCTGCCATTAGCTGACCAAATATATTAAGCAGGCAATCCATATGTCATCTAATGTAGTTTTGCTAAGGTGAAAATTTGTACCAAAACTTTTAAATTTAACTTTAAAAAAGAAGAATTAGA
This sequence comes from Acacia concinna, assembly GCA_037177275.1. Classification (NCBI taxonomy): domain Eukaryota; kingdom Viridiplantae; phylum Streptophyta; class Magnoliopsida; order Fabales; family Fabaceae; genus Acacia; species Acacia concinna. The sequence goes on from JBAGKO010000017.1 coordinate 1,065,219, forward strand.
TAACATATAGACTTCTGAGACAAATTTTCATCTTAATAAAAATAAACTGGATGACATGCGGACAGTCAATTCATCATATTTGGTCAACTAACAGTTAAAATTAATAGATTTAAAACTTTTAGGACAAATCTTTATCTTAACAAAAATATAGTGGATAACCTTAACTAATAGCAGGAGCAAAATTGCCTCATTTTACAAACTTTCGAAACAAAATTGCTCTTCAAATTATACTTCTAAGACAAATTTAGCTCTTAACCCAAATCCAACCCGATCGGGACAACCAAAATTGTACTTCTCTAGTCATGTTTAGGGTAGATGAAGTTTTTTTTTCCTCACTATTTTAATATAAGGCATATTATTAAATTGAATATTGAAAAAATATTTAAAAACATACTATTTGAATTACAAAAATCTCTAAATGCATAGTAAATTAGCCAAAGAACAAATAGGTGATCTTCTATGAAATTGAGATTTTGAAGTTTGGATGTTAATTATTTTAGTATAAGAATTAATAACTTAAATATATAAATTGACAATTTCAGCTCCAAAATTTGTTAATTGTTAGTACATTCGATTAATTATTGTTTACACTTAAGTTACCAACACCCAAACATTAAAATCCCAAATTTCCATCAAATCACCTATTTCTCATTTTATTAATTTCACAGACATTTTGAAAGGTTTTTATAGTTCAAACGATATTTTTCTGTCTTTTTTCCTATATTTAGCACGTTAAAAAAAGTTAAGATATATTGGGTACTTTAGAGTATTTTATTGTTTAGTAGCATTCTCAAATATTTAGGTATACTCAATATCCTAAAATATTTTTTTAGATACATTTAACACAAAGTATTTTATTTCTCTAGAGTTGACAAAATTTTTTTTTTTTAAGGTGAACACTTAAAGTGATGCACGCAAGTAAAAAAATACTTTAAAGGTTTAATGAATAAAAAAAATACTTTAAGAAATTGCCCTATTTAAAAAATAGGAGGGGTATTAAAAAATAGAGAAAATATTATAGTAAAAAGAAGAGCCTCCATGGATGACCAATGATGATAATCACACACAAGCCACAGGAACTCATTAAAGCTTTCATAAATTCACCAACTACATCCTCAACGAATTTCAAATCAATTAAATTCTTTTCATTTTTCATTTATGAACCTCAAAACTACACCCCTCCACTAGACCAATTGAACCTGTGTGCCTCTTCTCTTCCTCTTCATTTGAAGCACCAAAAAAGAAAAAAAAAAAAAAATCTCCCTGCTCCTTTCCTTCAAAATTTTTAACTCCACCTGGGAACTTGCAAGGCTGCTTCACAAAGCAACTCTCCCCAGCTTTTTCTTTGTCCAGAAGGAGACAATAGTTCGTGTTCCAGATGCAGTACTTTTTGTTTCTTCTATTAATTTCTTTTCGTCGCCTTTCTCAATCTGCAAGCAAATCTAGACAAAGCTCACTCACATTCTCTCGTTAAAGGCCATTACTTTTTCCCCACTTTCTAGCTTTTACCATTCTTCTATAGCGTCGATTCTTTTTTTTTCTTTTTTGTTTTAATCTCCTTCTCTTCAAACTCAGAATTTACTGCTTTTGGGTTCATTCCCGGAGTCCAAGCTTTATGAAAAAGCAAAGGCTACCATGTTCAGGCTGATTTTGAAGTTCTGATTAAGGCGTTTCTTTGTCGCTCACTGATTCTTTTTCCTAAATGGATTTGGGAGTATTTGGTTTTTGTTTGATACTGACGCTTTTCTTCAAGCATTTGCATTGCCAGCAACCAAATACAGATGGATTCTTTGTTTCTGAATTCTTGAAGAAGACAGGTTCTTCTTCAACTTTTTTCGAATCCTACAATTTGTCTAGTTCTTCTTTCTGTTCATGGCAGGGTGTTCTCTGTGATGCTAAAAAAGAACACATTGTTGAGTTCAAAGCTTCTGGGTCAGGCATATCTGGGCCTATTCCTGATAATACCATTGGCAAGCTCAACAAGCTTCAATCTTTGGATCTTAGCAGCAACAAAATCACTGGTTTGCCTTCAGATTTCTGGAGTTTAACTTCTCTCAAGAGTCTTAACCTTTCTTCCAACCAGATTTCTGGTTCATTGTCTAACAACATTGGCAATTTTGGTTCCTTGGAAACCTTAGATTTTTCGAACAACAATCTCTCTGAAGAAATTCCAGAAGCTATAGGCTCTCTTATCAGTCTTCGCTTCCTCAACCTTAGCCACAACGGGTTCGAACAAACCATACCTTCTGGGATTTTAAAGTGTGTGTCTCTAGTCTCAATCGATCTTTCATCTAATCGTCTAAATGGCACTCTGCCAAAGGGTTTTGGTGCTTCTTTTCTAAACCTTCAAATGTTGAACCTTGCAGGGAATAGTATCCATGGTCAAGATTTCAACTTTTCTGGGTTGATTTCTATTACTACTCTCAATATGTCTGGAAATTTGTTTCAGGGTTCGGTAATGGGTGCATTTCAGGGAAACTTGGAGGTCATTGATCTTAGCAAGAACCAATTTCAGGGTCATGTTTCTCAAGTACAATTCGATTCTAACTTCAACTGGTCTCGTTTAATTTATCTTGATTTGTCTGAGAATCAGTTTAGTGGTGACATTTTCCATAATTTGAATGAAGCCCAGAATCTGAAACACCTAAATCTTGCTCACAATAGATTTACCAGACAGAAATTCCCACAGATTAAGATGCTCTCTGGGTTGCAATACTTGAACTTGTCTAGAACTAGCCTTGTTGGTCACATTCCTTATGATATCTCACAACTGAAGCATTTGAATGCTTTGGATATCTCTATGAATCATCTCATTGGGAAAGTCCCCTCACTGAACAACAAAAACCTCCAAATTCTTGACCTTTCTATGAACAATTTGAGTGGTGAAATACCCCAATCTCTCTTAGACAATCTCCCAGGAATGGCCAAGTATAACTTCTCATATAACAACTTCACCTTCTGTGATTCAACATTTACCCCTGAAATTCACAAGATGGCATTCTATGGATCAGTTAACAGTTGCCCGATTGCTGTAAACCCCCCAATTTTAAGAAAAAAAGCCACTGATCAAAATGGAATGAAGCTGGCTCTTGGATTGACTTTAGCAATGATCTGCCTTCTTGCTGGGCTTTTATTTCTAGCATTTGGCTGTAGAAGGAAGACAAAAATGTGGGCAGTGAAGCAAGCTTCTTACAAAGAAGAACAGAACATCTCAGGACCCTTTGAATTTCAGACTGATTCAACAACCTGGGTGGCTGATATCAAGCAAGCAACTTTGGTCCCGGTGGTAATTTTTGAGAAGCCATTGTTGAACATCACATTTGCAGACCTCTTGTCTGCAACTTCAAACTTTGATAGAGGCACCCTTTTGGCTGAAGGGAAGTTTGGGCCTGTTTATAGAGGCTTTATACCTGGTGGGATTCATGTAGCAGTTAAGGTTCTGGTTGTTGGCTCTACATTGACAGATCAAGAAGCTGCGAGGGAGCTGGAGTATCTTGGTCGTATCAAGCATCCCAATCTTGTTCCTTTAACTGGGTATTGTCTTGCTGGAGATCAGAGGATTGCTATATATGAATACATGGAAAATGGGAACCTGCAAAACTTGCTCCATGACTTGCCACTTGGGGTGCATAGTCCAGAAGATTGGAGCACAGACACATGGGAGGAAGATGACAATGGTGGTGGGATTCAAAATACTGGCTCTGAGGGATTACTAACCTCTTGGAGATTTCGCCACAAGATTGCCCTCGGCACTGCTCGAGCACTGGCCTTTCTTCACCATGGCTGCTCACCTCCGATTATTCACAGAGATGTCAAGGCCAGCAGTGTTTATCTGGACTACAATTTAGAGCCAAGGTTGTCTGATTTTGGTCTGGCTAAGGTTTTTGGAGATGGCTTGGACGAGGAAATTGCACGAGGCTCACCGGGTTATGTTCCACCAGAGCTTTCTCAACCTGAACAGAACTCCCCAACACAAAAATCTGACGTGTACTGTTTTGGGGTTGTGCTGTTTGAGCTGATAACTGGTAAGAAACCAGTTGGGGATGATTATCATGATGAAAACGAAGAAATTTTGGTTGGTTGGGTTAGAGGACTGGTGAGGAAGAACGAGGCTTCAAGAGCCATTGATCCGAAAATCCGTGAGACGGGTTCAGAAGAACAGATGGAGGAGGCTATCAAGATTGGTTATCTTTGCACGGCTGATTTTCCATTGAAGCGACCAAACATGCAGCAAGTAGTTGGCTTGCTTAAAGATATTGAGCCTACTGCTACTCAGTGAAGTGAAATGAAGGGAAGGAATTGAGGTTGCTTGTGTTTTTTGATTTAATTAATCCCACTGGTTTGAGAGCTTCCCATGGGGGAAATGTAAAGTAAGCAATTCTAGGATTGTGTTCTTTTTGAGATTGATGAGCTCTTCTTCTTTTCACACCAACCATCTTTGGTAGATGAAAGCTTTGATGAGAATCCACTCATATCTTGATCCCTTTCAACATGTTACTGCTTGTACTTGTTCATTCACTCTAGTCATTAATTTATATGTTTTTATTTGTACTTATAGTAGCAAGATGCTAATGATTACAAGTGAATCAAAATCACATTCTCCCAATTACAAGAGAGTTTTCTTTTTCTTTTTCTGTCAAAACATGAGCTTTTATGCCAATAAGCTATAAGGTAATTGGCTTATATATTTCTTTTGAATTCTACTAGAACCCCTTTTTTCACCAATTAGAAAACCTTTCTAATGGGAAGAAGAAATGTTTCCCTTCTATTTTCTTCAAAACAAAGGGTTTAATTTCTAATACTTGGTCAAGAAAAAGGATTTCTAATACACTTTTTTTATGGGGACCAATGGCTCCTTACTTAAATACTTAAGTTTGGACATATTATTCCGATTGCACTTTTATATAGAGAGAAGGAAAAATAGATTCAACTGTGTATGTGTTTGTTTGCCAAAAAACGTGTGATATGCAAGAGATGTAGGCAACACAATGCGAATCAATACTCATGGCATAAAGGTAAAAGTTCCTTGGACATTTTGCCCTCTTTTCATATTAAATTTTATTGGAAAATTAATCATTTTCTTTAAATAATTTTCTCTTCATTGTACCTCAGCATTTAATTTTGACTTTACGCAATTTAGATTTTGAATTTTAACTCAACAATTCTTTTTCGTTTTGTTTTGCCAGTAACTCACAGCAATTAGGTTCTGATAATTTTACCATTTAAAATATTAGTCTGTATATTTTAGAATATAAGATTATATATTTTATAAGGTAAAGTACCATTTTTACTTTGAAAGTTTTACTTTAGGAGCATTAGGAATCTGAAAATCTTTTTAGAAGCATTTTTATTTTAAAAGTTAACAAAACGTAGCAATTTAACCTCTCCGATCAAAAAAGTTACATTTGACCGTTAGTTTGACTTAGTAAACGCACACACCACAACCACTACATCATTCAGAGCCAGTCATCAGTCATCACCCAATTCAATTCCTCCCCTCCTCTTTTTTTTTTTTAATTTATACAAAGTAAATAAAAAAAGCAACTACCCTGCATAACAAAATCAAAACTGAGCTCAGGGAGAGGAGCAAAGTGGAGTGCAGGTGGGTGGAAGTGTAAGGGTACATTTTGCAAGATGATTACCATATGGACTTCATGTCGTCTACAAATAGCAATCTCCATTGACCACTCTAGCTGCAATCATGTGAATGATTTCTGCAATAATTCCTCCATCCAGATGCAGCTCATTGGTCCCCTGCCGAATTAGTTCTATTGTATGACTGCAGCTGTTGTTCAAAAGAATCATCTTAAACCCTTGATCATGCCTTATTCCTATCAATGAATTTAAAAGGGGGCCAGATCAGCCAGTTTAGACCAAAAACCAATGAATCAGCCACATATCCAATCCAGTCAAATAAAATTTGAAAAGGGTGAATCGGACTGGTCGACCCGAGGTGACTAAGACCGATCTACCCCTTTTCAAAAAAAAAAATTATTCTATTTAAAATTTTATACTAACAAGTCTAAAATTTTAATTTTTATTTATTCGATCTCACTACTAACCTTAACCAATGCCTCGACCGGTTGATTGACGGGCTGGTTTCTAATTACTTGATTCCCATGAGGCAAGCCCGGAGTTTCGCACCGAGAGAGTCGCCTGCTCTCTCCTCTTTATCATTAGCCGCTTCTTCTTCTTCTAAAACTTTGGTTCAATGAAAAAACAACTTCAAATTACAAATAGATCACCTTATCATTGAAAACGTAGCTATTAAAAACTTCCAAACTCTGATTTCACCATTCTAATCACATATTGTTTCACTGGGTATTTCGTCATGGTTGCCTTTGGATTTACACAAATGAAAAAAAATCTAGGTAGACATCAAAATTTGGGGTTTTGTTTTTAAGGAAAATAAACGACCCAAAATTCCCTACTTACAATATGCAGGTGTTTAATGTTGTGACTGAAAGTCTGGCTCTCGAAGTTGATGGCGAAAGGGATTAACATGGGCTCCCACAAATTTGTGGTAAAAATTTCTTCAGGGATTGGGACCTTAAGGAGCGTCTCGAACGCATTGATTCTTCATCAAATAAGTTTGGAGATTTTAGTGAATAAGTGGAGTAGGATAGAGAGCTGAGTGGGAGAGTTTGAAGAGGAGTGGGAGAAGAAGGGCAGGGTAGTTGCCTGAGAAAGAAGAAGACAGTTCTGAGGACGAGAGAGGGAGGGAGGGAGTGAAATGAACGATGACATGGTTTTGGAGGTGGGTATTGTTTAGGAAAATGTCACTTTGATCTTCAATATGAGAATTAATTGTAGAATGGTCTTTATAAGTTATTAATTCACACTGTTTAAGTTGTCATTTGTTACCGTTTAGAGACCATGCTGCAATTAAGTTTCATCTTTAAAACCTAACTGCCATTTATCTTATTGTTTAACATGCCAAGTCAAACTAACATCTAAATTTAACTTTTTGAGATGAAATTGTTACGTTTTATTAGCTTTTGAAGCAAAAATGTTAAGTAGATTAAATTATAGGCCTTAAAGTCTATTTAAAGTCTTTAAAAGTATAATTTTTTAAGCCTTTTAAAGGTTTAATTAAAAGCCGACATTATAAGGAGGCCTTTCAAAAGGTTAAAGGTTAGATTAAGCTTTTCAAAAGATTTAGGTCTAAAGCTAAACTCAGGATTTAAGCCTTTGTTATATGCTCAGGCCCATTTAGCGAAAGTCTGACCTGACTTATTCCTACCTCAATCTTTAAGTAAAACTTACAAGGCAAAGTAATACTACACCCTTCATAAAAATTATAAGACTGCAATTTCCAATAATTAAAATTATATATACTGAGTTATGGTAAGTTAAAATTCAAGGGATAGGTATTAATTGTGTCAAAATTATAAGAATTGATTTGTCCAAATGTTAATTATAAAATTAAAAGATTAATTTTTCCCAGAGATAATTACAAGATGTCTACTCTATTTATTATTTGCCATCCAAATGTTCACCATGAATAAGAATTTTGATTAAGCTTGAAATACTCAAACAAGTCCAATTTTTGTGAAACTTCACACACTACTCAACCATCAAGTAAAAATTAACAACAGAAAGTTTCCGACCAAATAAGATCCATATTATTCAAACAAAAAAACACCCTAAAAATGGACTAAAAATTTGTTAAAAAAATCAACAAAACTCTGTTATACTAATTCAAGCACTTTAAAGGTACCCATAATACTAATTTAGAATTCCCAAACAAAATTCAACACCCGCTAGGCAATTTCTAATACTTTTTGCAAAAATTATACTCCATCCTGTAATCTTTATATAAGATATTACTGTACTTGAAAAGTTTATTCTAATTTTAAATATAAGACATATTTTTTATATTTGACTATTTTTTTTAATTTATCTCTATTAATACTCCTTCAACCATAATAAAAAAAAAAGATGAAAGATATTACTGTACTTGAAAAGTTGATTCTAATTTTAAATATAAGACATTTTTTTTATATTTGACTATTTTTTCTTAATTTATCTCTATTAATACTCCTTCAACCATAATAAAAAAGAAGATGAAATGAGGAGATTAAGAAATATGTCTATTGTATTTTAGAAAATATATGTGATAATAAATTACTTAACTAACTTATTTATTTTAATCAAATTATATAAATATATCTTATATTAATAATCGAAGGGAGTAATACAAGAAGTCAACACCAATAAGTCTTATCCTACAAGATAGGATTGGCTACATTAACAAACGACGGCAGTGTACTCTATTAACAACTAAACATTTTAATAGGTCGTTAATAAAAAAACTCTTTCTCAATGATTTTATTAAGTGGTCTTTTATATTGTGAAACCGCACAATATGCAACTTCCTCATGGATTCACCTAAAGCCACCTTAGTCGCATTTATTAACTATTTGGTGAAAATAATTCACTCTTTGTCTTACAAGGGGGAAAAAAAACTCACTCTTCATTTTTAGTTTTCAGGAATATCATGTTTTTAGTTTCTATAATTTCATTATTCATGCTTTGACTTCTATTTTTTTTCTTTTCTTTTTGATAAAAGGAAAAAATGATATTACTGAAAATTTTTAAGGTCTTCTGTTTTTCCCAGTAAAATTTTTTAAGGTCTACAAGGAACCAAAGCAAACACTACATATATTCCTGACTAATAAAAAGATTATAAATAAGGGTAGGAATAACTCGAATTGGCTTCAATATGAATCCCTTAAGTAGAGTAAATATTTCTTGCTAAAAGATATGGTTTGGAAGATCATGATGTATGAGAATCCTCAAAAAAGCTTTATTGATACAAGTTTTACTTGGTTGCTTTTGGTGAGATAGTTCATGAAGATCTAAATTTACAATCCAAAGAATAACAGCTCTCATACATCTAATATGAAATTAAGTACAAGTGATACATGCATTTTTTATAGATAAAGTGGATAAGAGGAGATGCTTGATAGAAAATGTAACATCCGCAAAAATACCTCCTCAAATTTTTAAAGTGATGTAAGATAATATTTCATTAATCAGCTACAATAAAATAATCTATGTTGGCCACAGTTGTTGTGTGAGCTTTGAGTATCTTCTCAGAATTAAAAATAAATAGTTTAATTTTTCATTTAGTACAACTTAAATATATGCACGTTCACAAACATCTGAATGTTGGGTTCTTAGGAAATATCATGTTTTTTATTCAATAGGCATTTTAAAGCTACCCATAACAATAATTCGAAAATTCCCAAACAAATTCAACACCCACGAGTCAATTTCCAATACTTTGCCCAAAGATTCCAATAATCAAATTAATTTCAGACAGCCTAAAAATGCTAACATATAAAATTAGGCGAAAAAGGAGGGAAAATAGGTAGAATTTCATTTAAGGACATCGGTAGAGAATTAATTTAGATTCCCCATAAGAATTTGAAATATCATTGCAAGATTTTAGGATCTATGTGAAATTGATTTTTAAACGAAAAATACTTAAAAGCAATGAAGAGACTGGGTTCAAACCCCCCACATCAAAGCAACATTAAGAGTGCCCAGCCAATAAGTTGCAATCAATGTTTTAAAACCTGGACTAAATGTTGAGCTAGAAAGGTTAGCGGATCATGGTTCAAATGGTTGAAATGGTTGGACCGTTCAATCGACCCATTATATAATAATGAAATTTAAAAATATTGTGTGTGTACTACAATTAGTCTAATATGTCACAAAATAGTCAACAAGGTGACAAAATAGTGAGAAAGTCAATAAAGTTACAAAATAGTTATTGACATCAACAAGGTTGCAAAATATCATCATCTTGTTGACTTAACAAAATAGACTAAGTGACTAACACTGATAATTTCATGACGTGTCATTAGTTTGGGGGGTCTTGATTGATCCAAACATGAGTTTCTTGAAATGCATTTGGACTAAAAACATCATCATCTTGTTGAGCGAATGAACTAAAATCAAGACCTTCAATGCCACTCCCACAGCTTCCAGTTCCTTTTTGAGCTTGAGCATGATCCTCAATGTCTTGAACTTAGAAAGCATCTTTATAAGATAGTATGCGACAAGCAAAATTATTAAAGTTAGCATTACATAATATGAGTAAAAAAAGTAGCATGTCTCAAATTTTAAATATTCAACCTTTTTCATGAATAGTGGTTTTTGGTATTAGTAATGTGGTCTCATCATACATTATGGCCTCTTCGATCTTTTCAACATTAAGTGAAGGATAATCAACTTCTTCCATTATCCAACATTCAATCTTGTCAATACTTTCATAATCAATAGGATCAAAAGCTTTTCTCTTGTTAACAACTCTAGATAAATACATACAAATAAAATATTAATACATTTATTAATAGGTGAATACAAATGTAAGTAAAGTGTAAATGACTAAATGTAAAGTGAAAAACTAAGAAAAATATACCGATGCTTGAGACGAAAATTGTAATGAACAAAGACAAATTTAAAATATTGCCTAATGTATAAACTTATATATAATATAATGATATAGAACTTTTTGGTCCATTTGTTAATTTGGATTATTGCAGATTTAAACACGATAGGTTCATAACACAATCCAAATCAAGCACCAATACTTTTTACATATGAAATCCTGCATGACACAACAAATTTCAACATGACATGAGCTAATTTGGTAGGTTCATAACACAATCTAAATTAACAAATGGACCGAAAATCCAAATCAGCATGATATGATTTTTAGACAGAATTGTGTATCAAATTTTAGTTCTATATCATTATGTTAATTATATATAACATAATGATATAGAACTTTTCAGTCAGTTTCTCTTGTTAACAACTCTAAATAGACACATAAAAATAAAATATTAGTATATTTATTAATAATTGAATACAAATTTAAGTGAAGTGTAAATGACTTAATGTAAAGTGAAGAACTGAGAAAAATATACCGATTCTTTAAACGAAAATTGTAATGAGCAAAGACAAGATCATTTAGCCTTTAGTGTTCCAGTATATTTCTTTTCTTGGAATGTATCCTTTCAAAGACACTCCAATTCCTTTTGCAACCGGAAGAAGAAGCAATTTGACCCAACAATTGAATAGCCAACTTTTTAACATTAGGGCAACTACCTCCAAAATACCTCTACCATTCATCTATCATATTAAAAAGAACATAAAAAAAATACAATTAAAGTTAGAGACTTAGAGGCTTATAGTGTAAGAATTAAGAAGTAGGAAATTTTACCTAGTTGCATAGACTTTGCAGAGTCAAGAGCCAAAGGGCTATTAAAGGTGCCACTTCTATCTTGGTATAATGTGCCTTCTTGTAAGAACTTGGTCTTTTAGATGTGACCTTTCTATTTATAACAGATAGATATCCTTGCATAACCTCTGGCTTTTGTGAGAAGTTGTCTTTATCATAAAGAAGAGTAGGATTCAATATATAAGCTATTGCATGAAGATCTTGGTGAAGTTGAGAATCTCACCTAGTCTTAATAATACTCGTGAATGGCTTGTACACATTGTTTGTGCCATGGCAAATGCGCTTGGTAGTTTTTTTTGCCCTATACATCCCATCATAAATATAACCAAGTGAAGGCCTATCATTAGAATCAACAATTTTCAAAAGTCTTATAAGAGGCTTGACAATTTCAACAATAGCCAAACAATCTTGCCAAAATCCACTATTATCTAATACAACCAAAACTACCTCTCTTGCCTTATGGTCTCTTGAATATTTAGAGTCAATAAATGCCTTATTAGTTACCAATGCTTGTAAATCATGCTTGTGCTCTACAATGCTTTTCAAGGCAATAAAAGTAGTAGCAAATCGTGTTGGTCCCGGATGGATGATTTATGTCCACCCTTCTCTTTTTCTCAACCAAGCTAACAAAATTCCATGGTTGTAGATGAATTTTGAAACCAAAGATGCACGTGTAGCCAACCCAGTGACACGGCTCATTTTGCCAATGTCTGACAAAATCAAGTTTAAACAATGTGCAACACATGGAGACTAATAAATAAATGGATAGTTTTTAGTCAATAATCTCCCAGCAGCTTTGTAATTTGCTGTATTATCCGTATTAAGGTGAACAACATTCTCCACACCAGCAAATAAAACCATATCTGTGAATAAGTTGCACAAAGTTTGCGCATCTTTAACAACGTCTGAGGCATCAACAGATTTGATGAAGACAATTTCCTTTGGACAATAAACCAGAAAATTAATCAACTGTCTATTTCTTTGATCTTGCCAATCATCTGCCATTATTGTGCAATTGGTTTCTACCCAATAATTTATACACTTATCAACTAATAATTGAACTTCCTTTTCCATGTCTTGTAATGGTCTTGTCCTGAAGGCATGGTAAGATGGCACTTTATAACAAGGACCAATAGCTGCAATGGCATCTATCATAGGTTGGAAATAGGATGAATTCATCGCGTTTGTTGGAATGCAACTATCATACATCTACCTAACCACCGCCATATCTGCTCTACGTACAGATTATTTACTGGAAAATGCACTTCTTATTCCTGGTTGTGCACTAGGGGTTGTCCTTAGGGCAAATAAGTTAGTTGTATTTGTACTTGAAGGTGCCTTTCTTTTCAAACCTTCCGATAATCTTGAAGGAGGATTTTGAGTATGTGAAGGATCAACTTCTTGCAAACTAAGATCATCCTTTTCAAATGGTGTGACACTAGGGCCATATGGATTGTCTTCTTCTGATTTATCTTGTTTCTTTCCCTTCTTTTGGTCAATTTCC
>JBAGKO010000017.1:1078076-1098365 GCA_037177275.1 Acacia concinna
CACATAATGTGTCATGACAAGCTTCCAAAATTTGTAGAGCTTCTACTTCAGGGACACACTGCCTTATAACTTGGTCATCACACAATCTCCAAAGGTGTGGTGGGTCCCATATATAGTAAGAAGCTTTACTCTTAAGCTTATGAGCCTGAAACGTGGACAAATGATAGGGAATTAAGCCTGTAACCAGAAAATTGACAAGATGGGCAAACCATGGTTCAGAGATAGACATAGAACATAAAAACTGATTAGAGAATGAATCAACTAGAATATCATAGTCTAATACTTCCCTAGTCTCAAGCGGTAGTCTGCTCAAGTGGTCTACTACATGGTTTACGTTTCTAGCCTAGTCCTTGACTTCCACATCGAATTCTTGAAGCAGTAGCATCCACCTCAAGAGCCTTGGCTTTGACTGGGGTTTATGGAAGATGTACTTTACTGCTGCATGATCGGTAAACAACACTACTTTGGAATTGATGAGATAAGGCTGGAATTTATCAAGAGCGAACACAATGGCATACAATTCCTTCTCAGTGGTGGTATAGTTTTTTTGAGTTGCATCTAGGGTTTTGGAAGCATAGGCAATCACTCTAGAAATTGAGTTCTCCATCTGTCCCAACATTGCCCCCACACTGAAGTTAGAAGCATCACATGAAATATCAAAGGGTAAGTCCCAATTGGGCGAGGTTAAGATGGGAGGAGTGACCAGCCTATCTCTCAATTTTTTGAATGCAAGCTCACATTCATGGTCGAATTCAAAAATGACATCTTTTTACAGCAATTTGGAGAGAGGTAGGGCTATTTTGCTAAAGTCTTTTATGAATCTTCTATAGAATTCTACGTGTCCTAGAAAGGACCTCAACTCTTTCAAGTTTGTGGGATAGGACAGGGAAGATATGACCTCAATTTTTGCCTTATCTACCTCTATCCCTTCTTAGATATTAAATGACCGAGCACGATGCCTTGATTTACCATAAAGTGACATTTTTCATAATTGAGAACAAGTTTCTTTTCAATGCATCATGCTAGAATTAGGTCAAGGCTTTCTAAGCATTCAGTAAAAGAGTTGTCATATACCGTGAAGTCGTCCATGACACATCCATACACTTTTCAATGAAGTCTGAAAAGATGGACAACATGCAGCATTGGAATGTGTCAGGGGCATTACAAAACCCAAATGGCATTCTCTTATAGGCGTACATTTCAAAGGGACAGGTAAAAGTGATTTTATCCTGGTCCCTAAGGTCTATAGGGATTTGAAAATATCAGGAATAGCCATCTAGAAAGCAATAATGACTTTTCCCTGCCAACCTTTCAAGCATCTGATCAATAAAAGGCAAGGGAAAGTGGTATTTCCTAGTGGCATCATTGAGTTTCCTATAGTCTATGCAAACTCGCCAGAAATTTTGCACCCTAGTTGGAATGAGCTCATTTTGCTCATTCTTTACCACTGTAATTCCACTTTTCTTCGGAACAACATGTACCGGTGACACCCATTCATTATCAGAGATAGCGTAAATTATCCCAGCCCTAAGGAGCTTGTCTATCTCTTTTAACTACATCAGAAATTAGAGGGTTTAACATTCGTTGGGCTTGCTTAATAGGTTTGGAATCGTCAGTTATTAGAATCCTATGGGTGCATACAGTAGAGTCAATTCCCTTAATATCAGCTAATTGCCAACCCAAAGCTTCCTTATTCTTGGTCAGTACACTCATGAGACTAGACTCCTCACTTGTACTTAAGGAACTAGAAATAATAACGGGGAGCCTATTCTCAGACTCCAGGTAAGCGTACTTAAGGTTAGAAGGTAGGTCTTTCAATTCTAGAGTTGAGGGTTGGACAATAGAAGGGATTAGGACACTAATCATTTGTAGGTTTAAGAACATTGTCCTTTTGTGATTCTGGCAGCGTGCAATCCATAGGATCATCTAAGTCCATCGTGTCGATTTGATTTTCCTAAAGGTTTGAACCTTTATGAGAATCAAGTTATTTAAGAATTTAAGTGTCTGAGGTGTAATTTTAGAATTTGAACGATGGTTAGACTTGCCAGATGTTATTTGTGAAGAACAGGATCCTAGTCGTGACTTATTATTATCAGGTCGCGACTGCAACAGGCCAAGAGCATGTCTTTGGCAGTTTTGAGTTGAGGTCGCGACATTATATTCTCTAGGTCGCGACTTTAAGTTGTAGACACTAGTACTCTTGGTATTTTCTTCTAGGTAAGTATTTGGCTTGTCTTAGGCTTCTGTGGCTTTGATAAGGAAGTTATCTTCAAGGCCAAAGTCCGTTGTGAGGGTGGTTAAGGAGTCAAAACAAGTAGAATCCCAAGAATTGGGCATCTCACCCTCAAACGAATCAAACACTAATGGTAGTGAAGTGAAGTCAGCATCATATTCGCTCAAAGCCGAGTCAAGCTCATGAGACTCATGTGGTTTTAGAGTTGGAGGATCAAGCATCTTCAGCTCACGTTCATCCCTATCTTGCTCCATAGCAAGGTCAATGGCATTTAAACCCATAACAGTAGAATTTTTGAAGGGATATCGCATGGCTTCATTTATGTTAAAGGTGACCACATGGTCCCCTACTTCCATTGTTATGCAATTATGCTTCAAGCTGATGATTGTCCGGGATGTCTGTAGAATTGGTCTACCTAAAATTAGAGTACTTTCGTTTGCAAGCTCGTTCGAATTCCTTTGTGTTTTGCAAAGCCACCTTTGCCCCTTCCTCGTATCTTTTCCTCCCCCTCTCTCCCCCTTCCTCTCTCATTCTCCCTTCCTTTCATCATCATCTTCTTTTGCTATCTACCGCTTTCTAGTAGGTAAAATATCTCTGCCCAACACAACACTAACGTTTGAATTGTGTCTCATATTCTTTACGGTGATAACCTTTCTTTTCCTCTCTCCTTTTCTTTTGCAATTGTAAAATTTTGACATTTTAAGTTGGCTTCTCTTACTTTAATACACAAGGAAAAATGTAAAAGAAAAGTGAAAAAGCAAAAACTGGAAACAGTTTGAGTCTATTCTCTATTTTTTGTTCTCTAAAATAGTTTTAAAAAAATTGTTTGAATATATTTTTAAAAAAATATTTTTGAAGTGATGTGAGGGCAACAGCCATCGATGGTAGAGTGACAATAATTATTATTAGTAGTGTAGTGTCGATAATAAATAAGTAACAACTTTAAAAAATGAAGAAAAAAAAAAGAAAAGAAAGAAAGAAAGAAAACAACTAAAAACAGTTTTTATTAGTTTTTAAAAACAATTTTTTAAATAAAAAGTAGTGGAAACAACTTTTCAAACATTTTTTTTTGTTTTTAAAAACATAATTAAAGAAGCTCTAAATCATGAGATGCTGAAGACACTACGTGCGTGATGCCATTTTCATCAAGCCTTTTTTCACTGGCTTCACCATATGACATTTGCAACCCAAATTGAGAGGAACTTCTTAGTATGGAAATCCACAATAATTATTTCAATTCCAATATAAGGTCTATATTCTCATGTAATGCTACATGTTCATATTTGCTCAATTCAGAGTTGGTTGGTTGCTCTTTTAATATTATTAAAGAAAAAAGTTAGGGCCGAAAAGGAACAATTACTCCGCCTACTGTAAACAAAAATAAACTAAATGACATGCGGACTGGCAGTTCAACATATTTAGTCAACTAACAGTCAAAATTAATAGATTTAAAACTTTCAGAACAAATCTTCACTTTAGCAAAACTAGACTGGATAATCTGTGGACTATCAGCTCAACATATTTGATCAACTAACGGCATAGGCAAAATTGTCCTATTTTACAAACTTCCAGGGCAAAATCACCCTTCAGGCAATACTTCGAAAGCAAATTTGGCCCTTAACCCTATTAAATAAAGGGGATTAACATTTTAGAGGCAGTGAAATTTAAGAGGCCAAAACATATAATTTGAAACTATAGGTGCTAAAATTAAAATAAAGACATATTATAAGAATGACACGTTATACTAAAAAGAGAAATTAGTTTTGTTGCGTACAAGAGTTTAGAGATTGACCATAAAAATATAACAACTAACAACCCATTTTAGTAAGAAATTGCTACTTTGGAATTTGAAAATTCAAATGCATTTTTATCTTTATTTCCCTTACATTCACCCACTATTTTAATACCGCCAGTATCCAATTAACCAAAAAATACGCATTCCAATTCATAGCACGCTGGATATACTCATTACATTCTATCCATCCTCTTAAAATATCATTTTTCCATTTCCATGAAAATATAATCCACAAACCAAACAAGCTCTAACAAACAACACTTCCAAAGCAATGGTTTTCGAACATTAAAATCTCATATTTCAATTAACAATTAACAATTAACGAATGAGAAAACACATTACCGGCAAACAAATAAGTACTATCAATCTCGTTCAAATGTATCACACATTATTTTAACGGCTTAAAAGTTTAAGTGCGCCGCAAACCAGAAACACAGCGCATACAAATCGGTTTTATATTAAATATAATTTCTCCTTTTCATCGAGGAAAAAAAAACTCGGTTCTATATAAATAGAGACACAAAACCTCAGCCGGTTAAAGAACCAACCGATGTCCAAAGCTTGACCCAGTCTTCCATGGCTTGGGCAGCCCGCAAAAACAGAGGATCCACCTGTCCCAGTTTCTCCTTCACTGTCTTGGCCATCTCCGCCACACAAGCCTCTGGTGTACTAGCTGACTGTGGCAACCTCAACGACTGAAAGAAAGGAACGATGTCCTCCATCAGTTTCACCCCTTGCCACTCTTTCTTCAGGCTCTCTATTGCACTACCTCTTTGCGTTCTATAAACATAGGGCAGCCCTGTTTTCACGCCCAGACCTAAATGATCACATATCACTTTCACACACATCCCAGACCATATATCTTCAATTGTTTCCCACCTCAACTTTCCTTCCTCGGCCAACTTCAAGGCAGGGACTAATGCAGGGCCAACCACTACACGGTTAAAAGCAATGTTGATTCCACTAACAGGTATCATAGTTCTCACAGGAACAGTCATAACTGCATCCACATATCGCAAATTCCTCACCCCCGGCTTGAGTGCTTGTGTTGGAGCATCAAAGTCTGCCTGATTCAGCCATAAACCACATGACAAAGCACAATCAACACCACTTCGCAAGCTAAATGGGTAACCACGAACAAAATCTGCGCCGTTGCGGAAAGGGTCATATAGTGTATTAAAGAAGAAAGGGGTCGCAGGGGTTTTGAGGTTCAATAGATGCTCAGCCACAGCATCTACTGCATTTCCCATATTATCCCTAGCTGGAATGCAATCATCATCAACACACACAATATACTTCTTTCGTGAAACTAGATAACCAAAGTACCTACAAGAGTAGCCAGAGAATAGGCCAGCAGTAGAGGAATCCACAACTCGCTCAATATCAGACTTTGAATAGACATCCAACTCAAAGCCTTCAGGAATTCGAAGATCCTCCATGAGATCAGGATCTTTGACAATTATAATGTGGAAACGAGAGAAAAATGGTCTCCATTCATTCATAAAAAATGTCAGGTCAGAGTGCAGTGCACCAATCACTATGTCCACTTCACTATCGTAGATATTTCCTTGAGACATGTTTAGGTCATACAAACTTGCTGCAGAAACCAAATTCGTTTTCGCCTCCTCAAAGCTGACAAGTTGAGTTCAAATAGCTATCTGGCGTCAAAGCTACTCAAACCTACCTTAAAATTTTTCAGAGCATCCTGTTAAATGAGATTCTTCAAAGGTCAGAAAAACACTTTCATTAGGGGGAAATATTTACAATGTTGGAGAAATTTTGAAACAACTTACTGGTAAGCAGCACAGGGGTCACGATATGCTGGATTTTAAGTTCCTGAATAAGTGAGATTACTTCCTCCTTACCAGTTGCCACGAACAGTCTCAGAACTTTTTCAGTCAGCTTTCCCGCCTTTAATATTCTCTGCCCGTGACAATCATACAACACAACGAGGATGCCAACAACAACAATATAAAACTTATAGGTTAGAGTGAACAGACACATTTGAAAGCAAAAAACATATGGAACAGGTCAATTGAGCCAGTAAGTTGAGGTATAAGTAGCGCTTTGGGTTTAAACTTTAAAGCCTCACGATGTAATCACAAGAAAACAGAGGAAAGTGTGATGGTCATTCTAGTGCATGGTACAAAACATGAACCGTTCCTGACTTAAATAGTGTAGAGTCCTTAATGCCTAATATAAATTTAGCCACAATTGCTAGAGGAACAAGAAAAGACAACTGAAAGTTTGATAGCCCAATAAAACAGATGGGAAGCAAAAACCGATACATAAAGTCCCCATCTCTCTAACATAATTACTAAATTCCCATATCTTGACAATTTTCAAATACGAAGACTAGTCAATAATTGAACAAAGGGCCATCAACTTATCAATGCCATAACAAGCACTAAAGATTAACGGTTGGGGGAAAACTTGAAAGTGAAATTAGTTCCATCAACTTAGACAAGACATCCATGGGATGATTGTTGAAATTATCTGACGAAGCTAGATCTTCACAAAATGTTAGGAAAAGTAAGAAAACATCTACCTCTATAATTCTGGTATCCTACGTATAAACTACCAAAAGAGTGAAGATAAAAACCTTCTTTTCTTTTTCTTTTTAATCTGAGAACAAACAACTTGGCCAAACATGAATCTAGAATTAAGCTGCAAAAGACATAATCCTGGTTACAGCCATATTATCGTGGCAACAGTTTGTTTGTTATAGAAGATACTCAACTTCCTCCTGATTGGGTGGATCAAGATCAATACCCAACAGGCAGCTAAAGAAAATAACACCGACAATCTCAATTGTTGTCATGGCAATCCGTTACATGATATGCTCAGCATGTTGTTAATAAATTGAACAATTATCACAATTCACAAGTTTCATCCTACAAGAAAATATTTGGATATTTTAAAAACAAGTTATACCTTTTCATTGGCACGCTTTTCTGAAATATGTGGGGAAAAATTTGACGGCTCAAGTCCGTTGAGATCAGGACAACGATGATAGAAGCTACTAATATTCATGAGAAGCAAGACAAAATGCAAATGTAATTCGGAAGTTATGGTTGGATTCCCCAATAAACTATCAGCTGAATAAAAGCTTGCTAGAAAACCATGTCATCCTCATAAAATAAAATAAAAGATTAAAATCGAACCATCCTTCAATTCGCATCACCTTTCAATTATCATAAAAGGAGTTCACCCTCTTGATGACGAAAAATCATAACAGGGTTTTGATGACACAGGAGCAGAAGAGATCTATAAACCTTTCAGTCATTCAAACCAATAATATCTAAGTTAAAGCACAAACAATCATTATATTACATTTATGGAAGAGACGCTAGTGATACATCGATAGTACTCACATCCAAAATGATAGAAGGAAAAAATTAGAACAATTCAGTTAAGCCTAGCCGGAAAACTCGTATGACTTAAAATTCGTCGATTTGAACGCTTTGCAATCAATGACAGTCTAGTGGGAAAAAAATCGGTCAGAGAATTCGACGGCAGAAGAGAGCGATGCCGAAGTGATTACATCGAAAAAGAAAAAGACAGACAGAAAAAAGAAAATAGCAACAGAAGAGAAAGGAAGATACCAGGAAGAGATCGAGGAGGATGTGGTCAGGAAGAGGATTGAGATCGGAGATGTCGGAGAGATTATGGAGGGCTGAGTCAAGGGTAAGAGAAAGGAGGGAAGGGGGGGCTTTCATTCAATCGAGAAGCATCGTCATGAATATAAAACCCTATCGCCGAAAGAGTTAAAACTTAAAACGGCTGAATTCCGAACTGTACTCCGAGATTGCTGCCTCCACGCCCTTTTTGCTTCGTCCTCTTTCTTTTGGGAAGGATAACGACAAGCTTTCTGATGAATGATGATTACAAAATCTAGGGTTAGGTCAGGTGGATAATGACAAGCTTTAAGCATGAATTGTAATATCCAGATCATGCCTCCTCATTTGGACGTCGTCGCATATTACATTTGTCTTTTTTTTCTTTTTTCTTTTTTTGACCAGACGCATATTACATGTGTCTATCTCTATCCACTACATACAAAATAACGAAACGCTATCAAAAGTAATAAAATCTTAATTTATTGTATAAACATTTTGAATCAGTAAATTAGTACACTTGATACTTTCTTTATAGACATGATAAATCTCTATGTCCCAATCTAATAACACTAAAGCCCATATTTCTTGAATGAGATCCTCCATTGGATATGACGTACCTCCATCCTGAAAGAGTAAGCTAGTCACCTTAGAAGGGGGTGAATTGAGTGTCTTAAAAATTTTCAACTAAACTCAAGAACACAAGAGTTTATACTAGTTCGGTCCAACTCCTGACCTACGTCCAGTTCTCAATCACCTACTGAGTTCCACTATTTCCCAAGATTAATTACGGGCTCTTAGTGTCTCAGTACAGACTCGATTGACTCTTAAGGATCACTCCCCCTTACAAAGCTCAATCCAAGTCCCCTACTTAAGGTTCCCAACCAACCTTGAATATCTCACAAGTGTATAGTTGATAACAATTAATACTTTCTCAAAAGAGTTAAATAATAATCACTGAAGCTCACTCTAGAATTAATGAACAATTGAATACAACAGACTTAAGAATTTATGACTCGTAATAATGCCACACTCGTTGGTTGTTGGAGTCATTTAGAGTCTCGTATTTATAGTCCGATGAAATTGTAACCGTTGATCTATCCATTGGACTATGACTTGTAGCCGTTGACATTTCACCATTCCTCTGATCAATGTTTATTGAAGAACATTCCTTATTGAAGAACATTCCTTCTTGGTCATAAATATATCCGTTGAGGTAGGTGACGGAAGGAGGATGAAGACTTTAGCCATATTAGGTTAGTTGCATTTAATGCTTCTGACATAGTCTTCACTTTACTTGATTTGTTCTTCAAACTTCCCTGAATGATTCTCAACCTGTCCTTTGATACTAAATAACCCATTAGTAACGGTTAGAATCAAGTGGGTATCAACACAATGGTTATTGGAATTATTGAAAGTTTTACGATACGATGCTCTGTTTTTCTATAAAACTGATATTTGAAATTTCCTTGAGGATGAGACATAACCTTGAGGTCATAAGCAATTTTAGTGAAGGAACCTTAAGGATCAGAAATGTACTCAAGGTTGTTCTTTGAAAAACTTAGGACATTATTTGCTTGTTCCCTTGATGTTATGATCAATCATTGAGGATTTGTGTTTTAAGATCAGAGCATAAAAGTAAAATACTTACCATCCTCGAAGACCAAAAGCACCCTTGAAGATCCTTACCCTTGCCAGGTTCTGAGAATACACAGCTAGGTTCCTTGGTAGCCTTGCAGGTTGCCAGATGCCATCGTTTCCTCAAGGACAGAGACCTTCCTTGAGGATACTTACCTGCCCAGGTTTCCCTTTAGCCTGGCCAGGTTGCCATCCTACTTCATTTCCTCAAGGACAGGTGGCTCTATTGAGGGTGGGGTACCCTGCCAGGTTACATGATACACAACCAGGTTCTTCTTTAACCTGGCCTCACAGGCAAGGTAGAGATGATCACGTCGCGACTTCATAAAAGTTATGTCGTGATTGCAGAAGAAAGCCGAGAGCAACTTAAGAAATGAAGTTCAGGTCGCAGCTTAAGAAAACACAAGGTCGCGACTGCATAAATGTTGAGAGCAATATGAAAGAAGTAAGGCTCAAGTCGCGACATAGAAAGGTGCATGTCGCGACATAACCATTTGTTCAGCCAGGTTGCAAGTAGCCTGGCATCACCTGTCAGGTTGAAGCCAACCTGACTGTTGTGGCAGGGAGCCAATTTCCTCGAGGATCTGGATCCTTACACCCAGCCATCCAGGTTTTCTTCAAAAAAATTGGCCGTTGTGGTAAGGGTGGTAAGAAACATGACTATTGTAAAAACATAGGTCACCCTCAAGGATCATCCTTACCCTCGAGGCTGGAAAACTAGCAAGGTTTCTAACTTAGTTCAAAATCATTTTCTTTCCCTTGTACTAAGTGGATATAACTTAAGTACACTTACTTAAGTGATTTCCCTTTAGTTTATCATTCTCAAAACTTCTTTTTACAAAATCAACCTAAGTTTGGTAATCATCAAAACATAGGATCTAATATTATTTTCACTTAGATCCTAAGATTTTTTACAGTGATATTTCAAATTCTTATAAGGAGAATACGAAATTAATTGTCTACAGATGCCCCTAAATAAAATTCTTTAAAAAAAAAGGAAAAATTGCACTAAGGTCCCAAATAAGGGAATTTACGTTAAAGTGGTCCCGAGATAATAAACTACTACTGTTAAGTCTCCAATATAAGGAATATATTACTGTCAAGTCCCAATTAACAACTATAAAATTGTTAATGGCGCCGCTGGGGTTGCTAAAGATAAGGTTGTCATTAGCAACCCCAGCGGCTCCATTAACAATTCTGGAACCTGATAGTAATTTATTTCTATCTCAGGACCACTTTGTCGTAAATTCCCTTTATTTGGGACCTCACTACAATTTTCCCAAAAAAAAAGGCTAAGAACCTTCTAGATCGTGGAGCAGCGCAATACACAATGTACACAACAGAGTACTGAGTACCTTGTAGATTCAACTAAAGCTAAGGGTCTATTTGGATGTAGCTTATTTTAAGTGACTTATTTTTTATGGGTTTATTGACTTATTTTTTATGGGTTTATTAGAAGTAGCTTCAAAAAAATAAGTGACTTATCAAAAGTTGTTGTGTTTGGATGTGACTTTACAGAAATGATTTTTTTTTTTATGAAACATGTTTGGATGATATGTAGAAAAGTGACTTATGATGAAATTTTTAAAAGAATTTTTTTATTTAAAAATAAGTAAGAGATGTGTAACATTCCAAATTTTTATTCACCAAATTTTTTAAGTTTAGCTAATTTTTAGAATGAGACTAGTGGCAATCTTATTGTACATCAATTTACCCTAGATAAATAATATCTAAAAATTATGAGTTGAAAGTAAAAAAAAAAATTATTGTACATCAGTTTATTCACGGAAGTTAACATGGTTTAACAGTGTTAAAGATTTTGCCCCATTTTTAAGAGTTAAAAGTTATTTTTAGTACTAAAAATTGTTGAAGGTTATTTTTACTCTTATGATAAATGTTGAAAGTCATTTACACACTTTTACCCTTATCTTAAACTTGAAATCTCTTCCAGACATGACGGATAATGTTGACATAGGAACAGCTACTATTTAATCACGTGAGCTCTAGTATGTGCCTTGTAAGCTGCAAGCAAAACCTAAAACTTATTTTAAACTGTTGGGCTATAAATAACTAAACAAGTACTAAACTTTCTTTACATTACATTTGTGTTCATTGTCGTCAATATATATTCCAAAAGAGGAAACCCATTAATGCAAAGAGGGAAAAAATAGTAAATAGTAATTAATAAAATTTAAAATAATAAATCATGTTTATATCACCGTAATTCTTTTCTTTGAAAAATAAAAGAACTTAAAATCAATCAAATGAAAAACGTGCAATATTAATAATTGGATTTCTTTTACCAAATTAATAATAGGAAATTTTTTAAGGGAATTTGTTTTTGGACAAAGAGGGAATTAGGTATTATATATAAATATTACATAACTTAGCAGTAATATAGTTTTGTCTTTTTGGTTAAATAGATGAATAGAGAGAAAGAGGCAATAATATTAGGAAGGATACATTGAAATATACAATAAATACTTTAAATGTTATTAATCCGTAAGAATAGGATATTATAATGAGGCCTTTATATATATACAAGAATTGACTAACTCTAACAAAAAAAACTAATCTAATCAAATCAAATTATTAGGATAAAATATTCATATCAAATCCTAATATATTAAGTAATAAACATCAATTATATTAATATTAATTAATTTCATAATTCTAAACTTTATATTCTTAACACTTTCTCTCAAGTTAGAAACAACTTGGATGTGAATTGATCACCAATAATCTTGTCCTTTATGAGATCAGGAGGTTTAAGCATATCCAAGGACGTTAAACCAAACCAAAGGTTACACCGAAGACATTCAAATCGAATGGCCTTTTGAAGTCCAAAGAACGGCTTATAAAGGATCAAAGCAACGATGAATGGTCTCACAAAAGACTAAACAAAACTTCAAACGCCTCACAAGAGACCAAATGTTTCATAAGAGACTAAAGTAACAAAACAACCTCCCAAAGGGGAAAAAATGGAAACACATGCAAAAAAAAAAATCGTAACTAAAACGACTCAAATAGATTTAAAGAAAAAGTCCAAAATGTTAGAATAACTGATAGAAAAAATCATTTGAGTCCAAAACAACCTCCTAAAGGGGGAAAATGGAAACGCATGCCGAAAACCAAAAAATTGTAATTAGAACGACTCAAATAGACTATAAGAAAGAGTTTAAAATATAATGACTCAAAGAAAAAGTCATCTGAGTCCAAACTTTCAGAATCACTCGGAGAAAGAGTCTATAATATCATAATGACTATAACAAGGAGTCTAAAATTTAGAACAACTAATTCAAAATATGATCACTACATGAAACCGCTAGAAAACCCAAATGATGACGTTGGGACAATCAACACCAACTCGTAACACAATCACCATAGGAGCCACAAGAAAACCCAAATAGGGACACTTAGACCATCACACCAATCTAAAACCTCTCCCTTTAATAGACAAAAATGCTAGATGAATAGAAAGAAGAAAAGAAATAATATTCTAAATGATGGATCACATTTAACCATAAGAGAAATACTCAAGTTGTGAATATAAATATTCAAATTGTTAATGTAAATATATTAACTTATTAACAATTTAAGTAACTATATTAAAAACTTAAGATACTTATTTATCTTTTATTTATTTTAAGGATATTTTTCCTATTTAATTTTCCTTTTTATTGAAAAATAAGTAACCAGCATGAGCGTGTAGTCAAGGAGACAGTGACTATGGTACGCAAAAAGGAACCAGTGTCATAGTGCGGAACGAAAGGACAGTGACGCCGTTAAATGAAACCGTTAAGTCAGCAAAAGCAACGGCCATTCTCCGGTGCGGTCATATAACGGAGGACTGGACGTTACCTTACCTTTCATGAGCAAGAATCACCTGAGTCAAGAGCAGTCAAAGACACAGATACCCTCCAACTCGTTGCTTTAAAGCAAATTCTCTCTCTCTCTCTCTCTCTCTCTCACCTCTTGCCGCTTCGCGAAATCCCAAGCACGTTTGCGTTTGTCTCAGTTTCAGATACTATAAAACGGGACCTTTATAACTGTTCATACTTTACTCTCAGTTGGAGGACTAGCCATGGCTGACGGTGGGAGCTCCGGAGCTCTGACAGACGGTAATTCTGAACTGCGAAAAGATAACGAATCATCCGTAGAAGAAGGAAACGGCGAGGAACTAAATCGAGTATCTGAAGTACGGCCTAGCGAGTCTCAACGGGGCGACTTGCAGAATTCTGAACCTTCCCGGAAAGCAGAGCCACCGGAGCCTAATTCGGAAACCCTAGCTGTGCCCACTTCGCTTGAAGCCGGAGAGAAAGATCAGAGTGCTGGTAAGCTTGAGTGTTGATAATTGTCCCTTTTCACCAAAATGAGAAATATTTTTGCTTTACTTTTTTCCCCCATTTATAATCGCTTTTTTTTGAAAGTGATGAGTTGCTTGGTTTGTCCTGCAGATTTGCATGCGAGCTCTACTACGCAGGAGGCTGTGAAAGGCGAAAATAAGGTTAGAATAATTATACTTTAATTTCGAGTCATAAATATCGTATCTAGTTTGGTGTCATTGTTTAAATTGTGTTAGCTTTGTGTCTTTCTGCTTGAGTTTTTAAATGTTCGCTGGCAAGAATTCACATGAGCGCAAATGTTAGAAGCAGTGAATGTTATATGATAGTTACTCATTTTGGTTTATACGGCCCCCCGGATTTCTTTTTTAACAGAACGAGGTTCTAGAAGTCGTAGTAAATAGCAATCCTATATTTGCTTAATTGAAGAATTATTCTCGTCTCACGACTTCCTGTGTATATTAGGTTCACTGAACTTTAGTATATTTCTTTGTTTTGTACACAAGAGTTTGTAGAAATGTACAGTTTATAACTCACGAATTGGTTAGAAGTTTTTGGCTATCAGAATAAGGCGTCGGTATTCAGTTTGATCCTCTCCTTCACCTTTTTATTTTCTTTTCCCTTTTCTTTGATTGACGAGTCTAAAGCTGTGAATCCGTAGTTTGAGAACAAAACAGGTAAACTAGATTAGAGCTATTGAGCGATCATTTTAAGTTTTACCACTGGGTTAGGACTTGGAAAACCTGTCTTCTTGAAAAATCATTGTTGGCCCTTTCATAAATGACCTTTTCTTTGTTTGGCTTGATATCATTTTGGTACCTTATTTGTTTTTTTTTTTTTTAAATTTAGTCTGTGTGTGTGTTACAATTTGGTCCCTCAACTTTCAATCTGTTTCAGATTCATCCCCTAATTTTCATTGTTTGAAAATGGCCCCTTAGCTTCTTTTTTTTTGGCCTCAGTGTTTCAAAATGAACCCTCATCCCTCAATTTTCTTTAGTGTTCCCAATCTTAAATGAAAATATTGAAAGTCAAGGAACCAAAAATAATGTTAAGCCCTTTTTAGCTGTTCAAAATGTGAGCGGATGCTGAGAAACTTACCATAAGCTTGAAAATTTGTTCAAATCAACTCTCTAGGAAAAACTTATTTGCATACCCTAAAATGATGAGGTAAGTAGGTCTATTGTCTTTGTCCTTCTCACAAGAGATGGTCCATGTCTTTGGTGCTTACTTGGAGCTGTCTTTTTTAATAGGAACTCCTTATTTCATTTATTTGTGTGGGAGAATTTTAGACCTGAATCTTTGTGACTTCTTAATGATGTTGGTGAGCATTCTTAGAACACTTCCCTATTAATTTGGGCTTGTGGTTAGCATTGCATGATACACTTCAATTCTGCTGTCTTCTGATCACTGATAAAGTGTCTATCCGAGGTACTTATGGTGGTCTGAAATCTGTTGTCTCTTGAAAATCAATATGCTTAATTTGGGTATGTCTCAAGACTGTCAACATGCATTCATGACGGGTCCAGGTTTACACTTTGGTTTCTGCGTTAGTTTTTGAACAATTCAGTCTATCAATGATGATTCCAAAGTGCAACCTATTTAACTGTTCTTAGTTAACTTGGGTTTAATCTAAAAGATCAAAATATCTATTTTGACTCCAGCATTAGAAAGCTGTAATGTAGCCCACTTGTTTCTTAAGGTATAGAAGTAGGCCTTTTTATGAGTTAACCTTTCTCAGGATCCAGTTGGACCTTCTGACAAGGAACTTACTGAAAGAGGATCAGTCCAGACAACTCAACAACAGATAGAAAATCAACCTCAGGTGTCAGTGTGTTCAAGTGCATTGTCTGAACTGTCACCAACATCTGTAACACAATCTTTATCATCTGCTCCTAGTCCAGCTGTACCAGAACAAACTCCCAAAGCTAATGACACAAATATGTTGGAAGCATACAAGAAAAAACCTTCTCGCTGTAATGCTCTATCTCCTGTTTCTGTTGTGAGGGCATCCTCATCTGATGGATACAATTGGCGGAAGTATGGCCAGAAGCAAGTTAAAAGCCCTACAGGTTCTCGAAGCTATTACAGGTGTACTCATTCTGAATGTTGTGCTAAAAAGATTGAATGCTGTGACCATTCAGGCCTTGTAGTAGAGGTTGTTTATAAAAGTCAACACAGCCACGATCCACCACAGAAGACTAACTATGTTAGAGAAAGTAAGTTTGCATCATCCAAACAGCCTAACATTGAGAACATTGTTCTAGAGAAGCCTGTCAGAGTGTCCCATGATTCAAATCCATGCCCTTCTTCAAAGGAACCTCCACAAGAAGTACCATGCAGTTCTGATGGGAAAAGACACAACAAATCTGATCAAAGAGATAATGGTAAAGTTGACTTGAAGGAAGAGCGTGTTATTGAGACAGAGCCCAAGAAAAGGCAAGTTGATGTATCGGTTTATTTTCCCTGAAGACTGAAAATAGTGCATAATATCTTTTTATTTTTATTTTGGAAGGATTTATTAGTAAGTGTCCTGATTTCTCTATTGAAATGTGATAATCAGAGT
The DNA here is from genome assembly GCA_037177275.1 of Acacia concinna. Taxonomy (NCBI): domain Eukaryota; kingdom Viridiplantae; phylum Streptophyta; class Magnoliopsida; order Fabales; family Fabaceae; genus Acacia; species Acacia concinna. Next base: position 1,094,266 of record JBAGKO010000017.1, read on the forward strand.
GAAGAAAGGTGACTATTCTTGCCTGGAATCTCCAGTAAAACCTGGAAAGAAACAGAAGTTTGTTGTACATGCAGCAGGAGATGTGGGGATATCCGGTGATGGATATCGATGGCGCAAGTATGGACAAAAAATGGTGAAGGGAAACCCTCATCCTAGGTGCATGCACAAATCTTTCTGGCTTTCTTTACCTTGTGTACGTGTGTGCCCATGATTTGGTTATCGTCTAATGGTTAAAATAAGTTTCAATTGAATCAATAATTATCATCAATTAAGAGAGACAAATCCATTTCTCTCATTTCCTGTTTCCAAAATTTGTCGCTACTTCCACTAACGGACATTTTCATATTGGAAAAAGGAATATATGGTTAAAATCCTAGCTGGTGATGCACATGAAGTTTATTTTGATCTTATATATTTCAGTATAAGTCAAAATTAGCGGTATAGAGATTGGTGAATAATTAGATGATAATAGATATTGAAACTAGCAATGCCATTACTTCTCCTAGAAGATCCTAAGCATGACCGCATCAAAGTGAAGTTTGAAACGTGAATAGCAGCTCAAATTGAGTCTTCTGCTTAAAAAAGCCTGTGGTAGCCATACTTGCCATGGTTTCATGATGCAATGATCAAAACCATTCTATTCTTCAATATGAAGAATTTGAAAGGAGATGTGGTGGCATAGTTGAAGAAGGATTCTGACTGAGTGTTGATCCCATACTTCTTTGCTTGTTGAGGTGGTGGCATTAATGTTAAAGAAATATTCATACACTAGGTATCTGCACAATAATGAACTTGGTGCACTCAATCTTCCAGGTTACGGATGATGAAATGGGAAGGTGTAGAAGGAGATTCAACTAAAGAGGGAAAGAAAAACAAAGAAATGTTGATGCCTCACCAAAATGAAAGCTCCTAGTTCAACTAGACTTGAAGGTGCAATGGTGCACAATAGAGGGAAAGGTATTGCAATTAAAATTTTCAACTAAAGTGAGAGTGAGAGAGATTACAGAGAAGACTGAATGAGATTGATGGTCTTTGGGATCAAGATTCAGTGCACGCCTGAAAGGGAAGAGATAAGTCAAGAAGAAGAAAAATCTAGTTTTAAAAAGAAGGAATGTGAAAGAAATGTGAAATTGATCCCGATAGAGAGAAATGATATTTCTAAGAGAGCAACAGCTAAGCGAGTTCTCTATTAATAATAAGTAGTACCCCAAGCTGTTTAAACCTATTTCAGCTGTTAGATGAAAATTCACTTTTACGTTGATGTCAATTTAAAATTTAATCTTCTAGGCCTGATGTAGATGCTTGAAATCAGAGCATGGTTGATTGCTTGTCTTTTGATAGGACAGAACTATCTGGTAATTGATACTACTAACTAACGCCTGATTTGAGCATTGTTGGGCCCAAATTGGAGATATCTTTTCCATTCATTTTGATTTGAGTCCTTGATCTTGCTTAAGGGATGATAAGTCCCAGAACATCTTATTTTTTGTTTGTTTTCTTGTTATTCTAAAATTGGAAAACATGCCTTCAACCGCTTTAAATGAACATAGAAGTAAGCCAAAGCATCAACCAAATACCGATTGATTATATTTTCCTTGTATGAAAATTTTTGTGAATAAAAACTTCTATACCAAGAATGCTCTAAATAGCTTTACTCAAAATAGCCATAATCTATTGGTTGAGAAATGGGAAGCACTAGCATCTGGTTAGATCAATTTGAAGTCAAATGTTTGGTCTTTGGCCAAGAGAAGGAGTGAGATGTGGGGGCCTCTTGAGAGACCAAAGGGAAATGATTGGGTGGATATGCTTGCTACCTTGGCTTGTGCTCCGTGGATGAAGCAAAAGCTTGGGGGATCAGGTAAGGGTTGAAACTCAGATGGGACCTAGGTCATTGACTATGCAATGCAAGGTGTCATTGACTATCATGGAGATCCAAAGGTGGATTAGTAGGAACTAGATTATTAGATTTTTGCACGCTCCTAGAGGTTGGAACAAGGCTTCCTATACTGCCTTAGCTGAGTGGGAGGTTTACATAAAACTAAGTCCAACTTTCTTTGAAGAGTTCCCTGCCTGTGTTAGATAGTTGGTTCTAAATGAATGACCTTGGACTTCAGCTCCCAACCCTGTGTTATCTTTAATGTAATTGGGCGGCCATAGCTCACCCTTATTTACCATTAAAAAGTCATAACCGATTTAGGTTGGTAAAACCTCTCTGCATGGTCCAAGCCATAAATGTTTCTAGTTTTGTTTATTTTTTAATATCCCCTTGACTAGTGATGCATTGTTTTTCTCATCTTATCTTTCCCTTAGGATTCATATGCATTTTCCAGTATGCAAATGATTTGTCAGTATATCCCATAGCTTGCTCTATGTATCCTGGCTTTTCAACGAGTTTTAGTTAGAAAACAATTGTTTTCTCCCTAGTTTTGCTAATTCCAGCAAATGTTCAGAAGAATTCAAAGTATGAGTCGTGTTCCACCCTTTTTAGCCTTGTTCCAGGACTGATCTGTTTTGACAATGTTAAAGTTGAGGAAGTTCAAGTTGGATGGAACGTTTAACTTTTAGTAGTCTAGAACATGCGACTGCCCTATGTGGCTGAAATGAGTTGTTATGTGGATAAATATAAAATATAAATGAAATAATTGTTGGATGGGATAAGTTTTAGTAATATTCTGTAATCGGGTTTTGATGGGTCTGGTTCATTTATGGATCAAGTTCATTAGGTTTTACTGTCTTTATAGGGTTGCTACAGTGTTTGAGGTCTGTGTAGATAAATCAATTTGAAAGAAATTGAATGCTTTATATGTTTCTTGCCTATCAGGAATATAATAATAAAAAATGATGTCTTTAAACTCACCTTGGCTATTTAATATGGTCCAGTACAAAGTTATATGGTTCCAAGTTCTGTTATCATTGTAACTGTTTTTGTTTTAGAAGTTTTTTTAGCTTTGCTTGAAATATCAAACATGCATCGTTCTTGATGCATTTTACTTGTGGCAGCTTGTTGAATATTAATTTGATCTTTAGGTGTGCTCGTATATATGGTTTCTAAAGGCGGACATCCTATAAGATCATTAATAGGGAGACACAATAGCAAATATATAATTTGCTGTTACTTCCTCCCTTTCTTTTCTACTGGCCTATAATTGTATTCCATTTCTTCTGATGAACAGTTTGAATTTTCAGAAACTACTACAGATGCACTTCAGCTGGATGTCCTGTCCGTAAGCACATTGAGACTGCTGTAGATAACTCTAATGCTGTAATCATTACATACAAGGGAGTTCATGACCATGACATGCCTGTGCCTAAGAAACGGCATGGCCCACCAAGTGCTCCTCTTGTAGCAGCAGCAGCACCCGCTTCAATGAACAATTCACAGCAGTTCAAGAAAACAGACAAACTGCTGAAGCAAAAATCTTCTACGCAGTGGTCAGTGGACACGGAGGGCGAAATAACCGGGGAAGCCTTAGAACTTGGTGGTGAGAAAGCAATGGAATCAGCTCGAACTCTCTTGAGCATGGGTTTTGAAATAAAGCCTTGCTGAAACCATATTTCAGAAAAACCTGCACTTGTATCTGTATAAATTAATTGGCAGGTATTATGTATTTTTCCCTCTTACAAATTTTCCCCCTTTTAGTTTTCTTTCTATGTAGTGTTTCAGTGGAACAATTTGTTAATATTTGGTTGTACAACCTTTCAACTTGGCTAAATGAGCTTGGCAGTGTTGGAATGAGTATAGGGTTGATTGGCATTGACATCCCCTTTGTTCCCATCGAAGGTGAGAATAGTAGAATGAATGATTTTCACACAAATGCTTCGAAATATAGTTGATGTGGCAATTGCTCAAACATTTTGACGAGGTATGGTGGATGAGCTTACTTAGGACCCAACCCTTTTCCTTTGGGTCCAATGATCTTACAATGCAGGCTTGTTTCAAAGTTGTCTTGTTTTCAGCTTGGAAGGTTTTTTAAAATATGAACGTGTGCCCTTTTCAATTTTTACCTCCAAATAAACGTGTATTGTTTCAACCTTTTTTCTTTGGGATCTTTTGCACTGATAGGAGTGATTGTCACAGAAAACAGAGAATGTGTATTGCC
>JBAGKO010000017.1:1122250-1134920 GCA_037177275.1 Acacia concinna
ACAACTATATGTGAACCCATTAACAACTTCTTTCCTACTTCGCATATCAGCTCTCAAACCCGTAGCTTTTTGCATCTGACACATTTCTCTGGCTTTAACTTGCAGAAACAGAGCATGATCAACTCAAAAACAGAACATTGCATTTTTCAACATGTAAACTCTAAATCAATGTTTCCAAAAAATGTTATCACTTTAACACACACATCCACATCCTAGAAAACAATCAAACATCTACGGAGACAACAAAAGTTAGTCACTTTAAAGCCAACAACCCATCCCCATTCAACATTTAATGCAAAAAAAAAAAAAAGGACAGCTTTTCCACAACCAAACACACATTTAATGCAACAGCCCTCTTAAAATGTTGAAATGCTGAGGAGAAACATCAACCAAACATCAATCACATGGGAAAATGAAGTTTACATACCGATGAACAGTGACTTTGTGCGGAAACAACCTTTCTTCACTTCTTCCCTTTCCAGCTCGACACCCTGATTGTCTGCTACTTGCTTTTTGTCCTTTAGATAATGACTAGGGGCAAAAGGGACATTTGTCAGTGCAAATTAATTGTAAAAAAGTCTCATGAGACTTTTTTGCAATTACGCGATTTCACGGGACCATTTTATCATATATTTCTTGGTTATGACCAATACGCAATTTTCCCAAAAAAATTATAATTCTAACACGAAAATGTTTTTTTTAATCCCATTATCTAGTATTTGACATTATAAAAGATTTGAACATGGTGCACTAATTTCAAATAAAAGTCCTAATATACTCTCAATTTTAATCCAGGCGTTTTAGTTTGAGCCATGAAGACGACGACGTGACACGACCTTCTTGACCGTTAAAACTGTGAACTCCAATCTCAACCATTCATGGCCGATATCCAATAATCGGACGGCAAAGAAAGCATCAATTAGGTCAAAGCATATGTCTCGCAAATCCCTACACTTGTGTCCATGAGCCATTTCTTGTCCAAAATGCTTTTTCTGTTATGAAACAAACCAGAGTTTCGGAAAGACGCGAACACACACGATACTTCGTACAGAATCAGAAAAAGAGAATTCGAGAAAGTGAAGAGTTTCGAAATTTTACTTCGAGGCAATGGCGAGAGGACCTCTCGCTCGTCATTTACGGATCTCTCTCTCTATTATTCTGCTCTTTGTCCCTCACGTCAAGTGCTTTTACCTCCCTGGCGTTGCACCTCAAGATTTCCAGAAGGTGATTCCAATTTATTCATGTTCTTGCGAATCTATATGTATTTTGGTTTTACGTCAATTTGAAATGCGAGTTCAACATAATTCTAATCATAAGAGTGGCTCTGATTATTGCTTTTCGTTGGTGGCAGGGAGATCTGTTGATGGTGAAAGTGAACAAATTGACTTCCACAAAAACACAGCTTCCTTATTCCTATTATTCGCTACCTTATTGTCGCCCAGGTCGCATTGTTGACAGTGCAGAGAATCTCGGAGAAGTTCTTCGGGGTGACCGCATTGAAAACTCACCCTATGTGGTGAGTTTAAATTTGAGTGGAATGATTCCGTGATTCTTCCTTTGGTTCAATCACACTTTAATCTATTGAACAATTTTAATTTCCCAGTTTAAAATGAGAGAGCCAAAGATGTGCAATGTCGTTTGTCGTCTAACTCTTAATGCTAAAACAGCCAAACAGTTCAAGCAAAAGATTGATGATGAATATCGTGTGAATATGTGAGTCCTTAATGACTACACTGCTCTGAGCCTGCTATATATATTGTATATATTTGTGAACTTTCTTTATTCCATTCTTTCATTGTTGCAGGATTTTAGATAATCTTCCTTTAGTTGTTCCTCTACGAAGGCATGATCAAGATGAATCTTCCACATTGTATCTGCATGGATTTCTTGTTGGCCTTAAAGGACAGTATGCTGGAGTAAGTACCAACTTAATGAACTTCTTTGTATTTATTGGGTTGAATCTGTTTTGACCTCTTGAATGTGCACAACTGTATAACAGATGATGGAGGAAAAATATTTCATCCACAACCACTTGTCGTTTGTAGTCAAATATCATAGAGATCCATTGACAGAGTTCTCGAGGATTGTAGGCTTTGAGGTTAAACCTTTCAGGTTGTATTATAATTCTTCTTCACCTGATTGTATATCAGTCCAGAGAATGGCTGGTTTTACTTGTATTATTTTTTGTGAATACAGTGTAAAGCATCAGTATGAAGGTGAATGGAATGAGAATACCAGCTTAACTACTTGTGATCCCCATGCAAAAAAGACAGTCACCAATTCTGAAACTCCTCAAGAGGTTGAGGACAAGAAGGAAATTATTTTAACGTATGATGTCGAATTCCAGGTTACTTGCCATAACTGAAAATAAACTGAATTACTGTCTTCTCAGTGACACTGAGAATTTTGTCTTGATTTTATGTTGGTTTTATTTAACTTATCTGGAAAGTTTTCACCTTGTAGGAGAGTGACGTAAAGTGGGCATCTCGCTGGGATACCTATCTCCTAATGGCTGATGATCAGATTCACTGGTTTTCCATTATAAATTCTTTACTGATTGTAATTTTCTTGTCGGCCATGGTGGCTATGATAATGTTGCGGACACTTTACCGCGATATCTCTAACTATAACCAATTAGAAACACAAGAGGAAGCTCAAGAAGAAACGGGATGGAAGCTTGTGCATGGGGATGTTTTTAGGCCTCCATCTAAATCTGAATTACTGTGTGTATATATTGGGACAGGCGTTCAGTGTTTTGGTATGGTTCTTGTCACCATGATTTTTGCTGCCCTGGGATTTCTCTCCCCATCAAATAGAGGAGGCTTGATGACGGCCATGCTTCTGCTCTGGGTCGCTATGGGGTCATTCGCCGGATACTCATCAGCACGTTTCTATAAGATGTTCAAGGGAACAGATTGGAGAAAAATCAGTCTAAAAACAGCCTTCACGTTTCCTGCCATAATATTTGTAATATTCTTCATCCTAAATGCTCTTATTTGGGGTGAGAGGTCTTCTGGGGCTGTCCCGTTTGGAACAATGTCTGCTTTGTTTGTGTTATGGTTTGGCATCTCAGTCCCACTTGTCTTCGTTGGTGGTTATATGGGTTTTAGAAAGCCAGTTTCTGAGGATCCAGTAAAGACAAATAGGATTCCTAGGCAGATCCCAGAACAGTCCTGGTACATGAACCCTGTGTTGTTTATTCTTGTAGGAGGTATACTTCCATTTGGTGCTGTCTTCATAGAGCTATTCTTCATTCTCACATCAATCTGGTTACATCAATTTTACTACATATTTGGTTTCCTCTTCATTGTGTTCCTCATACTTCTGGTCACTTGTGCTGAGATAACAGTAGTTCTCTGCTACTTCCAGTTGTGTAGTGAGGACTATCGCTGGTGGTGGAGGTCTTACCTCACTTCAGGATCATCAGCGATTTACCTTTTCCTTTATGCTGCTTTTTACTTCTTCACAAAGCTTGAGATCACAAAACCGGTATCTGGGATTCTGTACTTCGGATATATGCTGATTCTTTCTTATGCCTTCTTTGTCTTGACTGGTACAATTGGGTTCTTTGCATGTTACTATTTCATAAGGCTCATATATTCATCAGTCAAAGTTGACTAGTTCTTGCCATGTGAAGGAAGTGGCTGATGGTCAGATCACCTCTTGAAGCGTTAATATCTTGCTTATTTGGTACAGAGACTTTTAGCTCTACAGTGGCTCCAATTTTGAGCTTAGGCAGAGATTCTTTTTAGTCTTTACGTATAGTTTGTTTTGCGTGTGATTTTTGTTCGAATATATTTTTCAAGTATCTATATTGTATTAGGTCTTTTTCTTTTATTCAAACTCGGTGGGGCTTGGGGAATTTTTGGTTCCATTGTAACATGTAAGCTACAAAAGTTGCAAATGAGTGTGTTGACAAATCATAACAAATCGTTGCCGCTTTTGGATTTTTTTGTGCTGAATAATTTATTGTGTTTAACTCTACATCCTCGTTAAGTTCTAAAAATGCTTCTTGGGACTGTTCTGTGTTTGTTGTTGTTTTTGGTTTTTTCTTTTTTTGCTTTTTTTTGGGAAGGTTGGGGGAGTCGATTAAAAATAAGGTTGTACATGTCATCTCGCAGTTTGAACAAGAAAACGATGCCGTTCAGAAAAGAAATCTGAAAACAAATACCCGTCTGAAGAACTGGTCAAACATTCATCCTAAAACCAGAATAATTAAATCCAATATAATACACAAACCAACGTTTAATTTGCACTTTGGAGTACATATTTATAATGCCGCAAGTTCATTGTAAGAGGCCAACTCAACTAACATTTATATAAGACCATTACTGGCACACAGAAGAGGGCATCAATAACATGATCCTTGGCATCCCTAGTAGAATAGTCCATTTGACAAACGTTTAATTTACAAGTGAACAAACAGAGTGTCCTTACATCTCTTCCTGTTTCATTACAACAAACATGAATATATGTTACATTTCTTATACAACACTTTCCTGACAAGTCCACACAAAAGAGTTGGTCAATTATAACAAGTATTTCAGGCCGAGTAATTAATTATACATGAAAATTTAATCTGCGTCCTCAGCACTAAAGTCAGGTTCTGGAGGTTTTTGTAGTTTCACCAACTCCCTCGCAGTCTTAGCATTCCGGTTGCGGTGTATACCGCGAAGAGCATTGGCCGCAAACCTTGAAGCTAAGAAGGTAGCGCCAATGCTGTATGAACCGCCACTAGCATTACTGTGACTTCCTTCTGACTCCTCGGGCTCTTCCTTTCGACGAAGCTCCATGACCTTCCTCTTAGAATATCGCCGCCATGCTGCTTGGATAAAGCAGGCGGCCCAAGTCCTCCATTGCTGTGAGTAGAACCGGAATGTGTGTTGAACCTGTCTACTGTGAAGACGCCTAAACTGACTAGCAACGAATTTTAACTCCTCAGCTATTAAGGCAAAACACTCCACCTCAGTTAATGCCTTAACCGTACGAGTAGAAGTTGGGAGGTTAGAACCAGATCTTGGATCAAGTGCCCAGGTTAAAAGCTCCTCTCCGCAGAAGTCAGTCTCTTTAAGGAAACCACGGTTAAAAAATCCACTTCTACCACCATCTGTAGTAACACTTTCGAGTCGACCACGAATGATGAAAAGCATTTCATCAACTGGATCTCCTTCCCGTACAATGTAAGTTTGCTCAGTAAATAAACAAGGTTTCAGTCTTTCACAAATGGCATCAAGCAGTCTCTCATCCATACTCTCAAACAATGGAACCTACAAATGCAAATAGAAGAAATTAAAGTTGGACAAATTCAGATGTACTAGCACCACATAGTTTAGTGTAGAAGAGGAAAAGTTGGAAGAGATCATTATAGATGAATTGAGTAATAGATTTCTCAAGAATTTGATTTACAAAGGCAAATTGCAAGAGGCAGTGTAACAATCTTTATGTGTAAGATAAAAGCCCAATCCCTATACCTCTTATGCTGTGCTTTCAGAAAATACTTTTCATTTGACCTAAAGTTAACTGGAAAAGGGAAAAGCTCCTACATGCTTCATATATAGCATGCTAGCAAAAAAATGTTGAAACAACATATTGTTTAAAAAAGCTCCTTTAAGACATAAAATATGTACACCCTCCAGCAACAAGAGGTCCACATGAACATTTAAGAGCTAAATTGAAAAGAAACGACAAGAAAAGCCCCCATTTTGAAGATATTGAATTACTTTGGGGGAAAACCCAGATAAATATATCCATGCAAAAGGAGGATACAACCATAAAATAGGGGCTAATTTAGTTATAAACATGGCTAGTGTTGAACTATTTTAATTGCAAACGTGTCTGATTAGACTGAGTTCTCTGTGTGTGTATTTTGGTCCTTTATGACGAGTCTCTACTTTTTACAGGGATTCAAAACATACCCTTGTCACTAAAGCCAGACAGAGGTGACGCTTGATATCTCTTCTAAGATCCTTTGGAAGTGTCTGAACCAAACATTCTTCATCCACACCACGTGTTGCTAACCACTTATATTGATCATAGCGTCTAACCCGCTCTCTCAGATCTGGTGGGAGCAAACGGTGATGCATCCACTGTTCAGAATCACGCCTTTTGACTCTCATTTCCTCAAGCCTTATGGTAATAGACTGAAGATAGGTCTGTATTCATGGAAAATTACTGAAATCTCAATATCTGATTATTAAATAACCTGCTCTTCATAATTTTGCACTGGTGAATGTGTATTTGATCTAACTCCTTAGTACGGAAAGATTATTCTGAATCTCTTTAGCATGCACACAATTATTTCTCAATATGAATGCCAATATCCAGTTCATCAATTCAGGAAAGCAAACTTCAAGAACAAAGCAACACTATTGTTTCATCTTCGACTATACATGCTTTCACTGATCATCTAATGAAAATAGCACGTGATTAGCTTTCCCTCCTTGTAGACAGTAATTTTCTCTATCTGGAGGCCAACTATGCTTTTTTCACTATCATTTCTTTCCTTTTCATTTTCCTTATGATAAGAATATAATTCAAAAACATGTGATCTCAATGGCCCACTCTCTGCATGAATGTAAATTGATTGTGACATTCAATATCATTTAATCAGTCAAACATCCTGTTGCAATGAATGTACTGATGGTTAATATGCATAGCCAGCAATTAGTCAAAATAATACAAATCTTTGGGCATCAGCAATTTCTTTTCTTGGCAGATTGTACAATTACATGAATTCCAATAACATTACCCAAAAAAAAAAAGGTTAAACTCCCTGATCTTGAGCATACCTGCATGTTACCAATTAAAAGCGCAAAGAGGATAAGACCAAATATGGCAAGCGCTATTGAAAAGATAGTTTCCCAAGGATAAGTGCTGGTTTGAAGCCCCTGGCCAAGTGTGCTGTAATGAATTCAAATGGAAACTAGCATATAAGCAACTACAAGATTGAAAAATATCATTTAAGGGTTCAGGAGAAAATATGAGCCAGAGGCATTTGACCCCCAGTCTTGAGACAAATAAAAAGGAATTTGGTCAGTACTTATTGGATAAGCTTCTAAAGGGCTAATTCCACACCCCCACCCCAATAAAACAAGAAACCAAGTAATTAAGATACCCAAAGATGTCATACTCCTTATAAACCAATGAGCATTCTTTAAAATCCAGTAGAATTAATTGATCTCTAACAGACTGGCAAATTACCTCCATAAATGTATGTTAAGTCACAGAAAAAGCTGCACACTAATGCAAGTTATGCTCCAAAACAGTGGTAGTGTCTTGGAGACACAATAATAAGCAAAACAACCAAGCAAATATATTGCAACTAAGATAGAAGAAACATATAGAATACAATTAAAATAAAGGAATACGCTTGTGTGCAATTTATGAGCCACACGCTTAACCTGAAGCACAAAGTCTCCTTGACAATGAGATGGCCCATAAAGCACCTCATTCATTAAGTTACCAATTTTTATTAGAGACATTGAGCGCGTCCTCATTAAGAATATCTACTAGCACACTGAACTAGACAGAATTTGAAATTCCAGCTACACACATAAAACAATTATTGTCAATTTTTATGTCTGAATTCATTTACTCCAAACAAATTCATTTCTTATCATCAAATATGTGAATATGTGTGCAAGAGCAAGCATATAGATTCTTCCAGAAAAAACATTATAGTAACAATATTTTATGTTAAAATTTGTTACAAATGTAGTAACAGAGTACATATGGACTTCCAAAGAAAATAATAGTAATACTAACCTCAAATTCTGGAGCCCCCACCATAAACAGTAACAGTATTTGGACACAAATTTTTTAGATGAAATAATGCCAGATGATAATGCTTGTTTAAAAATTCCAAAATCAAAAGGTGAATTATCCTCTGTAGAGCAATGCTCACTAAGAATTTTATCACTTGTGCTGTTCCAGTCATTATAACCTTCCACCAACTGGTTACCACAATACAAGAAATCCTTTTTGCACCCTTCCTTACATGCCTCCTGCCAGCATGCATCATTGCGTTCAACAGCTAACAAGTACCAACAAGCTCCAACTATCTGCAAAGAGTCATTGATATAATAGAACATAAAATAAGACCATGCAAATCTATTGTATCATCAACGAGGTACCAATCATAATAGCATTAAGTAATCAGGCACAATAGATAAACTAGAACACAGCAGAGAAGGCCAGCAGAAGTAAATATAACAAAAAGAAAACAAAAACTTACATGACTGGCAAGCATGTATAACAGCAAATAATATGCAGCACCTGCCCATGCAGTTTCAGCGAAGACACCAGCTGTTCTCTTGAGTTCTGAAGTCAGTGGTACCATCCGGAGAAACCTAGGAACATACTGTAGTAAGATAATATACAGCAAGGCCTGCTTTGTTGCCAAAACATCTGAACCTTTTGATCTTTGAAGAAATCTCCAAACCACAATCTGGAAACAAGGACAGGAAAAAAGAGAGCAAAGAAAGAGTTTAGGATTTTCATAAAATATTGCAGCTGCAATATGGCAATGCCAACTTACTAGTGACACAAGACTCTACAATACATACAAGTCATAATTTTCAAAGTAGCATTAGCTATAAAAGAACATCCACGCAATTAAAAAACAATAAATATCTAACTTGACATTGAAGACTAGATCACCTTAATTGGTCATTACGGTGTATGAAAAGAGGGTAGCTAAATAAAAAGAAAACTATATGTTCATAATTGGGGTCTCGCTGTGAAAAGGAAGGGAAAAAAATCACGCAGGATAGACACCAATAGCTGCATTCACATTATTAAATTGCGCATAGAAACATATGGTTGTAGACAGGAGGTAAATTACTCAAATTCAATCACTAATTGGGAATTATTTGGACAAAAAAATAAAACATCAGAGAAGAATTCTTTACTTCTAATAGGAAAAAACCTATCAATTTATCTCTTTAGTTTGATTAAATGAAATAACAAGGAATACTAGAACAGTCATGCATAATCTGAATAGAGCGGAAGATTGATTCAAGTCAATCCAATCTTTTTAACCTGCGGTAAGGGCAGCACAGATAGAAAGTCAACAATGAAATACCACCGCAAGTATCGCTTGGCTATCTGTGTTGAATCTATTACAAGCTCCCCCCGTCCAAAGACACGAGATGATGGGGCAATATAGGCAGTGCGGAATTGAAGAGCCATGTGTATAAGATAGAAAACATCAACAGCTGTCCTCAAGGTGGTGACAATGATTGCCATTTTCCGATCTATACCAAGGCACTTGGATGGATCATTGATGACAGGGAGATAGAAAAACAATGGATCCACAGACACAGCCAAAATGCAAGAGACGACAAAAAGTTTATTCAATAGGAGTAAAAATTTGTCTTGAGGATCAAATATCTTCTTCTCCGACACTTTCAGATCTTCAGGGAATACTGCCTTAGATACCCCGAATCCAAGTGATCGTCCAATTGACTTCAGTCCTTCAGATCCTTTTATCATTCCTCTTTTGAAAGACCTAGAAGTTGCAGTGCTTGTATGGCTACCATGGTTTAATTTCTCAATACTAAATCCACTTCTCTTAATTCGAGTATCAGAAGATGAAGAGAGCCTAGAGTCCAGATCATCCAACCTAGAAAAAAGTAGTCCGGATAAATAGATCACATTTTGCAGCTTAAACTGTAATGCATATCATAAACAGGGCTCATGAATCCAATCTACGAACAGATGAAAGAACAGTGAAGAAACAGGGATATGCATGATCAAAAACCTGTTGCATACCACAAATATAGCAGATTTCCTTCTTGTTTTTTTTTTTTGGGTTGACAAAGGGGCCTAGGCCCCAAAACCCATATTTCTACTTGACTAAAGTTGTTATCAATAAGTGACATCATGTATAATAGTGGATCGTGCCAATGGCATCATTTTAATTGTTTTTTTTTTTCTTTTCTACAGAAGAAAAAATGATAATTGATAAATAAATAAATCAAGTGCTAGAAGTGTATGTCATATGCCTACATAAGTAACAATGAAATCTTGCAAAAGCTAGCTACTGAAATGGAAAACCGATCCATCTAGGTATCTCATAGAGCAACCAATTCATTTAATTAAAGCAACCCTTACTCTTTCATCTCTATTATATAAATACTAAGCATCAAGGTTACATAATGAAACTTCAACTTTTATGTTGATAAAAAAAAGAGACCAATGAAGAGTCACTTATATTACTTTTTCCCAGTTAAGAACAACATAGCTTCAAACTCAATGAACCACACTGCCATATGACACGATTTCTTGTGAAACTGACATTGGAATTTGGAAATGATGATAACTTCACATTATTTTTTCAAAAAATGCTTCATTAGACCTTTCCTCCATTTTAAAGATATTAATAGGATCATTTCCGTTCTTCTCCAAACAACTAAGTTTTTGAAATGGAGTAGTCATCGAAATAGCAATAAAGCCTCTTTGACCAAGGCATCAAGTTTGACCATTGCCATGCCACTCCCTATCTCATAATTAAACCAATTTCAGCCTAAAGCGAAGCAGAATGTGTCACCACTTCATGCCCAACGGGGCTTTTGCATTAGTCCGTATGTTATAGGGATATTAAAAAAAAAAAATTAATGGGCCGTTTTCAGACAGTTCAAGTTGTCTTAGAAAATAATCTTAATTATATGACAGTACCCATAGATAAAGCAATATTATGTGGAATAACAGTAATGAGTAATTACTGCTCAAATTTATTGATAATTGATAATGCATAAGCAAAATATGTACCTGTAAATGTTGGACACTCTCTTCTCCTTCATATCTCAACAACTGCAATCTTGCACTCAACTATAGCTGTTACCTAGAACATTTCATGGTTGATCAGCCATGTCTTATAACGACAATCAAACATCTTTCAAGAATTGACCATATAGCAATCTAAATGTAAATAACAAGGAAAGTCAAAATAATGACCATCAATATTTGTGTCTTCATGCTCAAAGTCTGCAGGATCACTAAGGACCTCATGCTAGAGCCTGAAGCGCTTTCCAGTTCAAACCAGGACATCACAAATTTATGAGGATACCCAGGCACACAATTAAAAACTTATGCTCATGTGCACCTTTTCAGGGTCAGCAAGTTTACAACAAATATAGAAGCATACTTAATATAGATTGATTGCACCAAAATATACCAATATTGCATTCAACAAGATATAGGCATGAATGATGCTTAAATTTACTAACCCATTTGCTTGCACATAGCAGTCTTATTTAAATTTATTCAATATGCATTCCATATCCTTTTTAAAATTTCAGAAATATATGTAAAACTTAGAAGCTGGCTAAAATACTCAAATACAAGTCAACAAAAATCCTGCCTGATTTTCTTTTAAAAAAAAGATGCAAAGATAATCAGATTACCCAAGCATGACCATTGCTTTCTTCAAGTTTTCCTAAGTTACTAAACAAACAAATTTCCTGAGGATGCAAACATGTATTTAGGTTTAACAAAAGACCTCCTATGAATATAATCAACGAGAACAAATTAAAATTTAAATGAAATTTGAAGTATGCTAAGAGGAGGGATGGGGAGGATGCAATCTGTAGAGTTCCTTGGCAAATCTGAATAAGTGACCACTACAATTAAAAAATCAATCACAGTCCAGTAACTAACCCTCAGAACTTCTCATCCTCTATAAATACATACATCTGTATACATCTAAAAAGTCAACCCCTTATAATAGAAGTCAAGCACTTATAATTAAACTCGATGCAACCAATAACAACAAAAAAATCAATGTAAAGTCCAATAACTCACCACTTGTGATTCATCAGTAATTAAATCTCAAAGATCCCATAACTTAATATAGATATCTTAGTTACCTAAATGCTGCCCTTTTTTTAAAATCAGAACTGTTTTAACCTACCATATCATGTTCAAGGGGTGCTTTCTTTTTCTGGGCTTAAACTTATGAGTAGAACCCCACATCACTCCTGAAGGAAAATTAGAGCGCGGCTCTATCAACTAGTACCATCACAAGTTCACCACAGAAAGCAAACCATTAAAACCGCTGATTATGAACAAAAAACACAATAGTTTTATAGATTAACGATGACCCGACTACTTCAACTAAACGGCACACCCCAAAAACTCTCACCCCCATGCCAAAAAGTAAATTAAAATCCAATTATTTGCATTTACTTCCGTCAAATTTAAGCATATAAAAGAATAGAAACCTAGTGAACATAGAATCGATCTTCTACTGACTGCGATTAATTCGGAAAGCAAAAGGCGGAGATTTAGGAGGAAGCAAACAACTTACAGCGGAACATCCTATGAGAGAAACCAGGGAATTGGAAGTTGCAAAGATTTGAGGCAGAACCGGATGAAGAGGGAGACAGCGTAATCAGATAGATCTTTTACTAAATTTCGTTGGGTATAAATTATTACACCAAAATTTTCGATGAAAAGGTCAACGCAAAATATCTTGATTTGAGTCCAAACGACAAAAGGCATAGGATGTCTTCAGAATAAAGATGGGACATAATACCCTTGTATGTTTATAAAAATAAAATTGAGTAAAAATATGATTAAATAATATGATTTACGTGTAGAATAATGATGGTATAAATTACTTCTAAATTATTTATATAAGAGTAAAATTTGTTTAATTGAAATATTTAAA
>JBAGKO010000017.1:1135020-1152846 GCA_037177275.1 Acacia concinna
TTTATATATAATTAATTAAATATAAAAATATTATATATATATATATTACATTGTAATAATATTTCGCAAGTTCATCTCAGCACAGCTGGTAATGCCTCAAGCACGTATTAAGAGCATGAGGTCACAGGTTTGAACGAAGGAGGGCAACATTATTAGAATAAAACGCATGGACACGTGGCGCTATAGAAGGTGACAATTGGCGACACATGGCAGCCCACTTCAAATTCAAAAATTTAAAAATAAAAAAATATTTCCCACAGATTCCATAAGAAATGTCCGTGGGAAAGTTTCCCATGGAATATCTGTGGGAAATTTGCGACGGAATTTAAATCCGTAGGAAATTGGCGACATAATGAAAATTCCGTGAGAAATGGATTTGCGACGGCATTTTTTCTGACGGAATGAATTTCATCAGAAATGGATTTCCGTTGCAAAATCCGTAGCAAATTCAATCAGAAATTTAATATTTTTTTGTAGTATCAACGCAAGACTTGTGTCTTTGTGAGTGGGGTAAGGGAGCGTGGGGAGGAGAGAGAGAAGAAGAAGCTCTTATTTCTTTCATTTGGATCTATATGATAATAATGCTTAGGGATAAGACGTATAAAATAAAGAGAATAAGAAAAACAAGGACCAGCGAGACTAAGGAGAGATAATGTTGGTAAATCTGCAAAAATAACTAAGAAAATATTTGGTTCAACTCACGTCCAAGAATACTGCCTTTAAGAGATATTCCGCAGCCCCCTCAATAATTAAAAAACAGCATCTCTCAGGATTAAACAAACCCTTCTTACGTAAACTCAAGGCGGCATAACTAGTGGAAGATAAAGTAACTCTACACGAAATTATTGAAGTTTCTTATTCTGTATGTAAATAGTGTCTTAATTGGGGTATTTATAGATGATAAAGTGACGCCTTGAAGTGATGTCTTTTGAAGACTACACCTCTTCAATTATAAAGTCATAACTATCTGTTAAATTCATGAACTAAATTGATTTATGAACCAAAATAAACCTCTTAATTTATAAGAACACGACTTCTCAAAAGGCATCTCTTCATTTAAACATTTATATTCCATAATATTGGAGAGATTCTTTCTATGACACCTATATATAATATTTACAACAGACAAGACATATAATTTTCACATTGAAGTACCACCATCCCCTCCTCACATCTCAGCTCAATCTCTCTCACTTGTTTATGCTTGTCTAGTCCTCACAGCAACGGAATATATGACTTGTTGTCTAAGTGTTCTGATAATTTAAGAGTTTTCCTAATAACACAAGAGTTTTCCTCTGGTCACGAAGCTTTGGACTTGGGTCACCCTCGTAATTGATCGTGGTTGTGGTCATTGTCCCAATGGCATAGTTGATGCATCTTCCCTCAACGACCTCAGTGGTCATAGCTGTGGGTCAGGATTCTCTCCCTGCCAAAGATCCTCCTTGATACCAACCACCCACTCATTAACAAGACAATATCACGTGCCAACTACTCACCCCCTCTTATATATATATATATATATATATATATATATATATATGGTCGTAGAGGTGCTAAGGAGGGTCCTTAGCAGAGAGAGAAGCTAAATCCAAGAATATCACCAAAGTACAGAGCAACACTGTACTACTCCCACATGTTGATTAATCTAATCATAATTAAGAAGGAAAGGAGAGAGAAATATAGGGTTTCTAATTTTTGTGTGCAAGGAAGAGAAGGAGATTAGCTCCTATTTATATAGGAGTTTGGTTTAATCCACGATATTAATGCCAATAATTTCAAATACATGGTAACCAGCCTAACAAGACTTTGTCCACGTATTAAATTCAATCCATTGACGTGTTAACAAAATTACATATAGTGGACATTGCCAAGACATAGATTTATCACGTTAACTAAAATATACGTTGTTCCGTTAACGAAATCACAAATAGCACATAATGCAAAAGTATGCCAAGCAAGGTCTTCTTTTTTCTTTTTCCTTTTTTGATAATAAAATTTTTGGAAGAGGGTCGGGCTCACCCACAATCCAAAAGGACTGGAATCACAACTAAGTGGTCTTCCCAAAAATCAAACACCACTCCATTTGTGAGCGTGTCCAACCCCCTCGCCAATTGAACCCACAGACATAAAGTCCAATCATGAATTCAAATAGTAAACTCTTAAAAGTTTGTCTCTATTATATTGAATAGGTGGTAAAAATATATAATTAAATGTTAAAAATATAACAATAATAATAAATTGATTTAACTATATTTTAAATATAAATAATTAAAATTAAATCTATTAATAATTTATCATACTTAATAAAGAAATTTCTATGTAGTTAATATATAAAGCCATTGGACATTTAGAAAAGCTCGCATGAGTTTTTAAAATAGATTTGACATAATAAAAGATCAAAACTTAAAAACATTAAACTCATGTGAACTCACAAGTATAATTGAGTTTACAACTAGTATACAAGTTTATGAGCAAATTAACATAATTTTGTAACTTAGAAACTTAAAAATAATAAAGTCAGATAATTAACTAGTGAGTTTGACAAATATAACGCCAAGTTATTTAACACATTGACCACAATACATTATCTTGTTAAAAAAAAAACATCACCAAGGGCATACAATATCAAAAGATGTCAAGTTAACATACTAACCACAATACATGGCACGTTAACTATATAATAGTTTGATTGTGAACTTGCAGATAACCATTTAACTAGATATCATTGATGTGTTAAGCTTAAGCACTTAACATGTTAAAACTTTTTTGGCGAATCAATCCACATCTTTTTACAACCAACTAATTTAACTAGCCTTTTAATATTTGTAAATTAGTTGACACAAATAGACATACTTTTTTTTAACGTTATTTCCCAATTGATATAAGACACGTATGTTTTTTTTTTAACATATGAGCTGAGCATCAATCTCATTTATTCTTTTTCAACACCACAAATGTTTTTTTCACCCTTCTATTTTCCTCATCATATATTATTTTGTTTTTTCTGTATTTGATTGGACCAAAGGTTAGGTTATGCATTTTATAAATCTCGGATGCACCACAAAGCCACTCACTTCACTTGTTTTTGAATTGTTTATTCTAATATACCATATCCTTCTTTTAACTTTTTTTTTTTTTTCAATGATTACCCTCAAACCCTTAGCAATGTCTCTATGCTTTCTAATGAAATTAAGAATGGAGAAAAGCCAGATGATGGGTGGGGTGCTGAATGCACCACAAAAATACTTTAAGATATTGGAGGTAAGTAATTTACCTTAACCCTTCAAAATAGAAAAGGTCACTTCTGATTTTAGTCCACTAAATTGGTTGACAATAAGAAAACTCTCAATTAGTTTTTTTTTTAATAACACATGAGAAACCCACTACAAGGCCACCCCTTGTCTAAATCAATGATTCGATCTGCTTCCTACTTAGCTTATTGTGTCAATTTCCATGGACAAAAATCATATCCGTTAGATTAGTTTTAGCAAATAGGGGAATGGAGGCATAAAATTGATCATTTTGGGGTTATATATGTGTATTTTCTTGAAAGATTAAGAGATTTTTTATTAAGTTCTAAAAGTTAAGAAAGTTATATTCGTGCACATAAGTTTAAAAAGTTTATGAGAATATTTTTGCATGGTTCTAAATTTAGGAAAATTTTTATATAATTCAGCAAAAAAAAAACCACTATATTTATAAGATTCTCACGTGCAAAGTTTTTTCAAAATATATATCCCATTATATTTCATACAATCTTGTTTCTTAACAACATTTTTCATATCCAAACATAATTTATATGTTACAAAACATAAATATGATCTTTAAAATAATTTTTAATTATTATATATCGTGGGCATAGCATCACAAAAAAACGTGTTGCAATTTTGGCAAGTTGTGCGATCCAAAATTATACAAGAACAAAATTTATTTATCTATATTACATCATATTTTAATTTTATATTGCATTTTTCATAAATTCTTAAGAGTTTCAATCACAAATCAAGCATATTGGTACATTAAACTTTTTTTTCCCAATGGAAGAGGGAAATTTTATTTATTTTAAAACATAATGTACAAAAGAGTGTAATATTAATAATGTACATAAAAGAGATAAGAGAGGTTCCAACTAATATGGATATTAGATGTAAGAATTTTTTCATGAGATTTTTTAACAAGTGTACAAAGGAGACTATAGTCAAAAGAATGAGGAACCAGGTGTTGTTAGAGAATAAAAGACAAAGCAGCACATAATGCTAATAATTACAAGTGAAGAGTACTAAGTCATAGTTTAGGAGTTATTGTCCATTCGTGGAAAAGCCGGTTGTTGAAGTTGATATGAATATTAATATGTCGATGTCGGAGTAGTTCTTATTCATTCATTTGGGTGTGTATGATAATAATGCTTAGGGATGAGACATAAAATAAAGAGAATAAGAGAGACATAGAAGAGTGAGATTGAGTAGAGAGAAGCCCAGGTGAGTTTGTAATAATTTTCAAACTGAAGTACCCTCTCGTCTCCACTTGATCTCTCCCACTTGTCCTCGCTCGCCTAGTTCCCGGTGCAAGGGAATGTATGAACACAACCTCTGGTGTAAGGATTAGCTTGTTGTCTAAGTGTTCTCCTAAGAGTTTTGCGATGGTCACAAAGCTTTGGATTTGAGTCAACCTCATGATTGATCGTGGTCGTCGTCCCAAATGGCATAGTTTATGCCTCTTCCCGGCCTCAACACATCACCACGGGCGGCTGTGACCTCCTTGGTCATAGCCATGAATACTACCAGAGCACAGAGCAACACTACTCCCATGTTGATGAATCTGATCATAATAATTGAGAAGGAAGGAGAGAGAAATATAGGGTTATTTAAACTTTCGTGCATGGAAGAGAAGAAGAGTAGCTTTTATTTATATTGGAGTTTGGTTGAATCTATGATATTAATGCTAATAATTCCAAATATATGGTAACCCAAGTTTAGGAACAGACCGGATCGGCCAGTCTAGTCTGGGAACCGCCAACCCGGTGTCAAAACCGGTCCGATGGGTCAACCGAGTCTTTTTTTTTAAAAAAATAATAATAAAATAAAATCTTTTTTTTACTTCTTCTTAAAAAAATTATATTAATAACCCTAAAATCTTTTCTCTCACACCGGTTTAGTCCCGATTTGACTCCAATCTGACCCATTAACCCTTGACCCAGTACTCCAATCGATTCAGTGACCGGTCTGAGTTTCAGAATCTTAATGGTAACCAACCTAACAAGACCTCATTCACATATGAAGTTCAATCCATTAATGCGTTAACGAACATGACGAGTTATCACATTAACTAAAATTTACGTTAAAGCATTAACGAAATATTTTGGCAAAAACAAAAAAAAAAGGCAGGTTGTCAACTAGCAAGTTTGACAAATATGATATCACGTTATAGTTAATTAATACATTAATTACAATACATTTTATCGCGCTAATGAAATCACAAAGAGCACACAAAGCCGAAACATGTCGATTAACATATTAACCTCAATACCTAGCACGTATTTGGTTTTAATTTTTGATGCTTGGTTGAGCTATGTATTGGAGCTCTATTAAAGTTAGTCTCGGGAATATTATTAGATCTTTATAATTATACCTTATTTGTCTTCTTCATATAATGATTTTCCCCTTTCCAGAGTTTCAACTGTCATGTTTCTTTTTTACAAATTTAATTCATATATATATAGAATGTACAACATGGTTGGTGGGATGACCTGGCCTACTATGTGATTGTTCAAACCTTTTCCTTTCCCTATTAAATTTTTCCTTTTGTGAACATACATTTTTGGAAAGCTCTTACACTCTTTTACTTCCCTTCCGTGCACTTGCTTGCTTGTGCCTCACCGAGTCAATGAACTCGCCATTTTATTTACATCAGTTTTTGCAGCTGAGTAGAGCACCCTGCTGTCAAATTCTATGAACGCACTTTACGTAGGACAAGTTAGAATAAAAACGAATCCTGAGGTATGGTAAATACCATAGAGAACTTTAAGAGTGGTCCAATTAAAATTATAACATCCAATTAACTTTTTTTAAAAAGATTAAGGAAGTAAAATAAACTACTCAATCGTATCATATGTTTGTTTTATTATAGGCTAAAGGGGTAAAATTACTCTACAAGTTTTTATATGAAAAGCAATTTTGCTTTGAAAGTTTTAGAAGAGGCAATTTTGCCCCTACTATTATCTCCTTTAATTTTTATCGTTAGTTGACCAAATATATTGAGTTGGCAGCCCACATGTTATCCATTTTATTTTTGTTAAAGTGAAAATTTGTCTAAAAAATTTTAAATCTAACTTTTAAGATAAATTAGATAACAGATGGACTTCTAAAACAAATTTTCACCTTAATAAAAATAGAGTGGATGACATGTGGACGGTTAGCTCAATATATTTAATCAACTAACGGTCAAAATTAATAGAAATAATGGCAGGGGCAAAATCTTTTAAAACTTTCAGGGTGAAATTGTTCATTCTAAAACTTTCAAGGCAAAATTGCTCTTCAGTGGAAACTTCTGGGACAATTTTGTCCCTTAACCTTTTATTATATTATATATTATTTTATTAGTTAAAATTTAATAAAAAAATAATAAATTTAAATATTTTAAAATAATGTAATTAATTTTGTTAAAATTTAAAAAAAAAAAAATCAATTGAGTGCAAGAGGGAGTAAATGAGAATGCTTAGGGATAAAACAGAGAGATCAGTGAAATACAGGGGAGAGAAGCTAGCAACCGGTGCGCGGGGGATTGTCACGGCGGCGGGTAAACTGGCTACAACCTCTGGTGTAAGGATTAGCTTGTTGTCTGAGTATCCGCACAAGACTTCAGCGGTGGTCACCAAGCTTTGGATTTGGGTCCCCCTCATGATTGATCGTCACCGTAGTCCCAATGTAGTAGTTGATGCCTCTAACTTTAACATCACTGTCGTCGGCGTCGGCGGCGGCCCCAGCAATCATAACAGAGAATATCATCAGAGCACAAAGCAACACTGCTCCCATGTTGATGAATTTGATCAATTGAGAAGGAAGGAGAGAGAAATATAGGGTAGCTACAACGCTCTAGATATTTAAGAAAGATCAATACACATATATTATAAATAATTAATTTCTTTAATGTCTGTAAATTAATTAATTACCTAACTCTTATAACAGGGAGGTAGTTTCAAGTAATTATAATCTGCTAGGCATTTTCATGATCTGTATTAATTATTTCATTCATTTCTTACAAGTGATTTGAGTGAATTTCAATTACATGGTAACCAAGCTAAGAAGACCTCATTCACTCGTATTAAGTTCAATCCATTAACATGTATTAACAAAATCACATACAGCACACAATGCCAAAACATGACTAGGTATCATGTTAACAACAATATACTGCCTCCAGTTCTTAACTTCTATATATATATATAAGATACATTGCACATTAACTTCGCAAGTTTGATGATTCTTCAAACACTTTTGACACGGAGGATGCATATGCCATATGAGTATTAAGAACTAAAAGATTTGCCTAATAGTTCCATGTAAAAGATTCACTATCAGCATTTTATTGCAACAAGTTCAAACAATATTTTATAATAGAAGCTGTATTATATGTGATTTAATTCTAAATTTATTAAATTTAATTTTTTTTCTTCAAAACTCTTTTATTAGCCATGTTGAAGGTGAGCATGATATGGGTTTAAATCTTGAAAACAGTTCGATCTTTACTTGTGCAAAGCCACGTATCTTTATCACTCCTAAACCCCACCAAGTGGGAGCTGGCGCACCAGTGACCAGACCTCCTCCAACATAGACACTACTCCCAAAACAAACTCATTGGTTTGTCACGCGTGAAAAACCAAACCTTTCCCGCCAAACCAACCTAATAACAACATCTTTATAGAAAATAAGGGAGCCACATTTATTCTTCTCTGATTCAAGACAATTTTAAGAATCATGATTTTCCCATAAAATCTCTCCACATTTGCGGGGGGAAACTTTGAACAAAGTGGCATGTAAAACACGTGCCTTTGTTTTTCCCTTCACTTTCTTCTCTTATATTTTCTTTGGGCTTGTTACCCAAGGAGGATAAATTCTATTTTCCCTATCGTTGCTTCATTGGTTTGCCTTTCCCGTATTCTTCCATTCATCCAAACACAAGGTTAGTCAATGATTTACACAGAAGATGCATGGAAGGGTCAAGTGTCAGAACAAAAGGATTTGTACATTAGTTCTAAAACCAGCTTGTTTCAGCTCTGCTGCCCGGAAAAAAAGAACCAATTATAATGCAACAAGGAAGAATCAATCTAACAGATCTCAAATGACCTGAGAGCTAGAACAGGTGCAAATCCTCAGACGGTACACCCTCCGGTACAGCAAAAATCAAAATGAGTCATCTTAGAAAGCAATTATCTGCAACCAAGGGATCAACAGAAACAAATTAGCCTTACAACAATTAAGTTAATTACCCCTTATTAAAGAAAATAAATCATTAGGCTTTTACCTTCTTCATAACTCCAATCCAGAAGGCTGTTCAGAGATTCAACAACTCAAGACTGACCGTGGCAGTATGCCCCAGGAGAGCAGCATAACCTGGAGAACGAGATGTCGATTTTATTTTATTAATTTATCACATCTCCTTAACTCTATTTTTTTTTATTTTGGTATTTCTTTGGCCAACCTTTTTTTTTTATTTTGATATTTCATTACTTTGAAGGAAGCAAATGTGAAATGAAGAGCCTTCTAACACAAGACATCTCATCTTCATCACAAGTTTTGCTTCTTTCAAAATAAACAAAAAATACATGATTAGGATCTAAAAATTTTAATTCAAAAATACTCAAACGAAGAATCACAGAGCAGCCGAGGGTTCACCAACATACATTTCTCACTCTTGAGAATCAAGCACACTTGCGATAGTGTTCCTAGCTTCTTCACACAGCATCATAGCATCAGTTCCTTGAATAGGCCTGTGAATAACAACTTTGACGGAACCCGAATTGACTATATCCTCCCTTCCTGCAGGCATGATTTGGCCAGTTCCAATAATGGTAATTGGTACAACTGGCACATTGGTTTTTGTAGCAACACTGAAGGCACCTCTCTGCAAAATCATCAACAGACAATAACATAGAGATGAAGTTTAATTCAGTGGCATAAAATTCAGTAAACATGATTCTCTGCTCCCCCGTCCCTAGGGATGACCAAATTAATGTAGTAAACCATGAAGAAGCATAAAACAGTATGTTGAGTATATTAGAACATTATAAGAAATCACAATCTTCTTCTAAGTTTGAAAGCTGTCAATTTTGACATTTCAATTATCATGCATGGCAGCTGGAAGCCTCATGCTAATTTAATAGCTTAGAGGCTTGACTGACAGTTTTAAAGAGAGCGAAATGGGATGATCATTAATGGGGTGAGGGGAGAGGTGTAGCAGTGTGGAGAAGGGTAGGTGAGGGGAGTGAATTTAGCGCAAATTTGTTGTGAAGCTCTTTTTTCACTAATAAATATGTAGAAGATGGGAGCGTGAGCCTTGAAGCAACAATAAATGAGATCCAGTAGTCATGGGTTCAAATCCTAAAAACATACTCTTCACATGTAAGGGTAAGGCTTTGTACATTTAATCTTCTCCAAACCACACTTGACAGGGGCCTTGTGAACTGGGCCACCCCTTTAAGATGTAGAAGATGGGAAAAAGATTTGCATACTGTACAGTTTGTTGATAAAGAAGAGATGTAAAAAAAAACGCACCACATAGGCACATGCACGAGATCCAAAACAATGAAGTGACTCATCCAACTGTTGTTTGAAATTTGAATGAAAATATAAACAATACCACAATCCCAATTGTTTAAAAGTTTAAATACCATTAATAGGATGAGATGGATTTGAATGGTGATTTTTCGAATGTTCCTCCTAAACAATTGTAATTGAAAATAGAAGACAATAAAATTTGAGTGGTTAAAAGATGAACAGAAAAATTGTGATTAACCTGACCCATCCTTCCTAAAGCCATCATATTGCTTTCAGTACATCCAACTGATGTGAAAAAACTTAATCCATCCCAATCCAATCCACCCTCTAAATCAAGCCCTAAGTGGGCTAACCATTTTAAACATTACAAAAATTTATAGAGGACTAAACTAATATATCTTCAATCATCTCTGTATTTGTGCTCAAGCGTCCAAAATAGTATGTAATCAAAGGTGATCTAGTGTCAAAACGCACTATTTTGGTTACAGTCCTTCAAATCAGAAAACAAAAATAAGCAACCCAGTCCCAATCAAACCATTCTTATAAACAGAGACCCAATTCCCATGGTAAACATGACTTAAAATTATAAATCCAAAATACAACCTGTGAATCATTTTATTGTTGAGCGGAGATAATTTTTTTCAATTCCCCATTTATACCTTCCAACATCACGGCTTTCCATCACTAACTACTAAAGAATAATCATCTAATCAGATGAAAATGTCTCAGGAATCATGGCATAAACTCACCTTGAATGGGCCAAGTTTTCCATCTTTGCTGCGCGTTCCCTCAGGAAAGAAAAGAACAGAGCCTCCATTCTTGATAAGATCCATGCATTGTTTCAGACAGTCCTATATGAGAAGAAGCAAAATATATCCATGTTGAGACTGCTAGATTTATTCATGTATAGTGCAGAGTTTAAAAAAAATTCAGAGAATGCGTTGACATCTCATAGCAGAACTAAGTAAATTTATCAGCATAAAGAACACTGGAGGAATACCATTTGGCTTCGGCGGTCCGAGCGTTTTAAAGGAATCATTCCCAAAAGAAACATTGCCCACCCAATAATGGGATAGAGAAATATACTAGTCTTGCTGATGAATTTGAAGCTTCTACCAAGTGTAAGAAGGGTATATATGTCTAAGAAGCTCTGGTGATTGGATACATAAACAGCAGCAGTATCTTTTGGTGGCAGATTCTCTAGTCCATCAAAATTGACTTTATAAAATGGGGTCACAGTAAGTGCAGACCATACTTTGGCAACAAAATGATGGTATTTTCTTCGATAACGGTCAAATAGGATAACAAATGGATGCCCAACAAGCATCAGTATAAAAAGAAATATGGCAGTGAAAGCAGTAACAGCATAAAAACATGCTCCCCTGATCTTTGATTCCACCTTTAACTCTGCATTTAGACATTGAAGGTGAAATAGCATTATTTTTAAAGTATATAAATAACGGATTTGACCTAATTGAAACTTCGACTTACTGGATAGTGAATAGTCATCTTCTGGAGACCCAACTGTGGCAAGTTCAGACCTTACAACTACATCTCTACTAAATTTATTCTGAACATGGAATTTGCAACTGTGATGAAATCCGCAAACCTCTATCTTTGCATCAGAACATTGCCATGGCACACTGCCATACTTCTTTGGTATGCCTAATATCAAAAAAGGCCGTCATATCATTCTTCTGGGCCATCCTTTGAGCAGCTATGGGTTTTTTTTTTTTTTTTTCCCGGAGGGGGGGGGGTGTGGTGGTGTTGTGTGGACTATGACTTAAGGCCATCATATTTTTAACAATATTTGAAGGCCTATCAGTAATTTATTAGCAAATTCAGAGATCAGATTTTAAAACCAATAACATAATTAGTGTGCTAAAAAGTCATAACTAGTAAGAATTCATATGGAGAATCATGAAACAGGGACTGCTAAGCCGACTTAAGGTAATGAAATTTCTTCGAATAACATAAAATGCTACTATTCATTCCATCAAATTATGAAAACACGAATTTTGGTCAAAATTCACAGACTGCAGCATTAGAAAAGGAATATAGATGAAACTATAAAAGGTGTGAGAGAAGATATACGAATATTGAAATGAATATTTTTCTATCATATGATAATACTACCTAGCCAATGTCACATAATTTTGTGAAGAAAACATTTATGCCATGTTAATCTGATACAACTTAACATTTTTCAAGGAAAGGCATACTTACAATTAAGTGCACTCCTCAAACTTTCATGTCTGGTGTGAGAACCTTTATGAGTGCAAAACTGCAATGAGTGGGTATTCAGACAAAATGGTCATAAGTCAAAACTCACAATAATAATAGCACTAGCAGCTTCCCAAGGAAAACGGTGCCACTCTGAAGACAAGAAAGAAGTGAGCATCTACACTCAAGCCCAGACACACTTCTGAAGAAAGCAAACAAATTACGATATTTACCCAGGAAGCAAAACGTAATTGGTGAAACTTGATCTCCACCAGAAACACTAACTGGAATTAGTAATTCCTTCTTGATCCTTAATTTAAGCTTCAATCAGCCAAGATTTCTAATAGTTCTTAATTCCCCTTAATCACGGCAATACACTAACTCAACTTCCGCCAGAAGTAAATAAGCACACATAAGAAAGGACACTTTTTTAGCACTCAACACATTTCAATTATCCCCCTTTTCTCAAAAAATACCGGCATGAAAGAAAATACGAAGATCACAATTACCAGAGTAGTAGACAACTTCGGCAAGGGTCTCACTTCTCGGCGACCTATAAGTAAGGAGAAAACAGAATAGCGGAAGCAAGTAAACAAAAAGCAACTGGAAAGTGAAGGAAGCATCAGAAAGAACTAAAAGTGGAGGAGGTGCTCACAGGGACGATACGTTGGCGATAGTAGAGGAGAGAGTGACGCAACTTCCATGAATCATCAAAGAAGAGAGCAGGGGAAAAAGGGATTAAGGAAATTGGTGATAAGATGTTGCAATTAGGGTTAAATAAGCAATTTGTGTCATGCGATATCGCCAACGTCAAGGCGTAATATTCCAGCTCCTAAATTTTCCCATGATTTTCTCTCATTAAAAAACGGTGACCAACTTGAGAAGTCGGCAAAGCATCAGGCCTGCTCCGAGAAATTGGCAATGGAGAATATTGTAACTGAGAGAAAATGAGGGAAGGAAAAAAGGGAAAATGACTAAAAAAAAAAACGCAAAGAATTTTTTAAATAGTTACAAAATATTGGTGTTTTAAATATTTATAATTATTAATACTAAAGAAGTGTTCGGCATGATTTATTTTCTTAAAAAAAATCATAAGAAAATGACATAAATGCATTGACATAAATGAGTCACCAAATAATCTCTTGCTTCACACTTCGATATTAACAGAAGAAATAACGCAAGCATCATCCATTTTGATGAAGACACAGACATTAGTTGTTAACCGGTATGCTTTACTTCTCAATTTGTAGCCTTTAGTATGATAAGGTAGTGTTTCAAGAGATGATAGATTTTTATTATGTTATCTTGAATATATAATGAAGTTATTGTCAAATAACTTTGTCTTAAAATCCTCTCTAGAAGATATTTAGTAAGTGTCTCTTTTCCACGTTGATTACTCTCGTTTTTAAAAAATGATTTTACATGCTGAAATGGGTTCTCGAAATAATGTTGTTTTTGTTATGCTGCTAGCATTTTTTTTTTTTTTGGTCTCCACATTTCTTCTAAATGTTTTCTAAGAAGGAAAAGCCAAGATTGTAGCGCTTTGTGTCAAAAAAAAATTTTAGCTTGACATTTAAGTAAGTGATGCTTTAGGGCTAATTGTGTATGAATACTTTGCATCAAAAGATTTTATTAAGCTTGAAAACTGTATAGGAGATTTTTAGGAATGCTATAAGATGCTACATGCTACTTTAAATGATTAGGTTTTGGTCTAATTTCTTGCTGCTATGGCAAAACTCATAAAGAGGAACTCTGCCAAAAAAAAATTTTCAAATTTAGAGATATTTTATTGTTAATAATCACATACAAAAGTTGTTGGGAAAAATCCATTTAAATAACTGGTGAAATGAGAGAACCTTGAAAAGTCTGTTATAATGTATAAAACCCATGAAGGTTCCAAAGGAGGAATTTAGGTTTTGGTAATTGTAATAAAATGACAGAAAAGTAAGAGCAAGCGTTTCACCCAAGGGAGTGAATTGGGTGTATATAAAAATTTTCGTGGAAGCTCAAACACTCAAACGCGTATACTGGTTCGGCCAAACTTACGACCTACGTCCAGTTCTCAGTCACCACTGAGTTACACTATCCTCAAGATTACAACGGGCTCTTGGCGTCTCAGTACAGACTCGATTAACTCTTTAAGAGATCACTCCCCCTTATAAGATACAATCCAAGTCCCCAATCAAAGTATCCCAACTTTGAGTATCTCACAACTGTTTTGTGGAAGACAATGCATACTCTCTCAATAGAGTTGAATAATAAACACTGAAGCACATAATACAATTGATGACAAATTAAATGCAACACACTTAGAAAATTTATGACTCGAATGGGTAGTTCATTCGTTGTTGCTGTCATTAATGATCTCGTATTTATAGTCCGAGGAATCTGTGTCCATTGGAGTTCAGTTTGTAGCCGTTGACATCTCATCATTCCTCTAAGTAGTTTCCATTAAGGCACAAGGAATTTTTCCTTCTGAAACATAAATATATTAGTTGAGGTTGTAGAAGGAAGGTAGGTGAAGACTTTAACTAAATTTGGTAAAGAGCATTTAATGCGTCTAACACATTTTCTTTACTGGTTGATTTGTGCTTGAAACTACTCCAAATGATTCATAACCTATTCTTAGATGTAATATAGATCAATAGTAAATGTTAGAAGCAAGTAGGTATCAATAAAATTGAATCTTGAATGATTGAAAGGTTTACGCTACTATGCTTTGTTTTTCTAGAAATTTGACATTTGAAATATCCTTGAGGCTTTAAGTCATCTTCAAGGTAATCCTTTAGAAATCAATAGGCTCGAGGATTTAGTCACAAATTAACACATGAAAGATTTGAAGAATGTATTCTCGAGAATCTTACAAGTTATGATTACCTTGAGGATGTGAATTAACCTTGAGGTTGCAAGTATGTTTAGATAGTATCCTTGAGGAGTAAATATTGTCTTAAGGTTATTCTTTGGAAATCATAGTTTAAAGTATACTTGCACCCTTGAGGTTAAAATCAATCCTTGAGAATTTAAATTTTTAGATAAAATATAGTTTAGAGCATAAGTGTGAAATACTTACCACCCTTAAGGACAGAAGGTACTCTCGAGGATCCCTAGACTTGCAAAGTTTTAAAATAGGCAGCCAGGTTTTGAAATTGCCTTGTAGGTTGCTAGAAATAGTCTTACCCTCGAGGTTAGAGTCCACCCTCGAGGCTACCTTTGTTTTCCAAAATAGCAAGGTTCCAAAGTAGCCTTGCATCAACATCAAGGTTTTGAAATCTAGGTCGTGATTCCATCAACCTGAGAACACATCAAGATAATGAAACTCAGGTCGTGACTTCATTAATCCGAGATCATATGCAAAGAAGAGTTGTAACATAGCCTTGCATCAACAACAAGGTTGTGCTCTTAACCTTGCAGGGACCCGTGTCCTCGAGGCTGGCACTCACCCTCGAGGGTGGGGTTATACTTGACCAAAGGGCAAGGTTCTGCTCAAGCCTTACCAAGGCAAGGTTCCTCACAAACCTGGTTGTTGTGACCAAGGACCAATTTCCTCAAGGCTGGGGTCACAACCTCTTAACAGCAAGGTTCTGGTCCAGCATTGCATCCTCACTAAGGTTGGAGCCAAACCTGGCTGTTGTGGCTTAGGGTCTGTGTCCTCGAGGCTGGCACTCACCCTCGAGGTTGGGACACCTTTTAGCCAACTTGTAAGGTTTTCTATACAGCCTTGCCTTTATGGCAAGGCTAGCCACAAACCTTGACGTTATGGCAAGGCTAGCTACCCTCGAGGATCCTTCTCACCCTCAAGGCTGGAAAACTAGAAAAGTTTCTGACTCAGTTTGAAATCATTTTCTTTCATACTAAATGGATATTACTTAAGTACACCTACTTAAATAATTTCCCTTTAGTTTTTCAAAATTAAAACACTTTTTCAAATCTATCTAAGTTTAGTAACCATCAAAACATAAGATCTAACAGATAAAATTAAATTTTTAACTAGGTTTTATAATTAAGACTAGATGGAGTACTTGAATTTTTTAGGCGAAGAATAATTCTGCCTGAGTTTTGTGTTACCCAGAAGATCAAGAAAATTCTGCCACTCTTGCAGCTAAAAGTTTTTGAAATGCTGCTTCGAATAACTCAGGTATATTGGAATCTCTTCAATTGAAGAGGCAACTTTTGATCCAAATGTGAGAGTAATTATCATTGGCATTCCTATAATCTTTTCAATTTCATCTTTGAAACTCTTTGATAATCTGTTTTGCTTCCTCTGTTTCTTCTTGTGACCATCACTTGCTTCCATCACATTATAAAGACGATTGAATTACCTATAGGTTATGCTTTCGATTTTGCATTTTTACTAACTAAGGGATAATTTGACTCAAATTTTAAATTCCTAACGAAGACACATAATCTGATATATAATTTATTGAGTTCATTAACCTAAGTTAGAATTTGAGTAATTTAATCATCTTATATGGAATTTTTCCCCATATCTTATATTATAAGGATTAGAGGAAGTACTGCATTTTATCCTAACTAGCTAGCCAAGTTGTTGTATTGCTTAGGAAAGTTAAATTATATGTATCACTTATAAAATGAGACTTATCTTTAAGAAAAACTAACACATTTTTACAAATAATTGTCGACTTAAATAATCTTCTTAATTTGATTTTAAATAATTAAGTAATTCTTACATTTATGAAAAGAGGATGCAGCTCATTAATGAAGGCTACATGGAAGTAGCTTATTAATCAAGGCAACATTACACATTTAAACCCATTGAAAGTTAAGTACTCCCCTCATTTCTTCTATACAAGATATGTTTACTTAATTTGACTAGATTAATAAAGTTAGTTAATATGACATAGGTTCTAAAAAAAAATCATAATAAGTTTCCTTAATTCTCTCAATCTCTCTCCTAGAAACATTAACAACTATGAAAAATAGGTCTTATATTAATAATTAAGATAAATTCTCCAGCTAGCTCTTACATTAGAGATTGAAAGAGTATATCAACTGCATTTGACAGAAAAATTTTAGAATAGATTTGTCCCTCAAAACAAAAATATTTATAGAAGTACTTATAATTTGTTTAATGTCAACATGTAATTTCCCTCCAATTATTTTTGCTTAATGGTCCTTGTGAGTTGTGTGTTTTTTTTGTAGCAGTCCTTGTGACTTCTACACCACATGCACCTTAAAATTTTCATACCAAACATAACATTGGGCCCTGAAAACAACAAATATTAGGTTTCAAAAAGGAATTCAAACAAAAAATGTATGATAATTAGCACTTTTAATGAATAAGAAAAGTAAAGAAAACGTATGTAAATAATATAAATATTATGAAATAAAGGTAAAAAATCATTGTCACAAAAAAGGTCAAAAACATTATTAAATATAAACCATAACAAAAATGCAAAATTATAATTTCTCATAGCTTCTTTCTAATCTCCATCACGCTTCATCTATAATCCCCATCCCTCGAACCTCGTTGAAAACTTCACTACTGTCGTTTCAGTATTGCTGCCATGATCGACTTCACTAGCGACAAAGGCGGCAAAGTCCATCGAAATTTCCTGTTGGGAGTCCCACCCGGAGACGGTGGGAGGGGCTGGTAAAGGGACTGGCGAAGTAGGAATTGGCATAGCTACGACGGGTAGGGGTAGCATGGGTAGCTCCGAAGACCAAATGGACAAAAGAGTGGGGCGAGGCAGTGGAATGAGGAGGTTTGTGGTGAGAGTCTGGGTTGGAAGTTGAAAGAGCAAGCTAATCACCCAAGAAGGAGGTGAATTGGGTGTTTTAAAATTTTCAACTAAACTCAAGAACACAAGAG
>JBAGKO010000017.1:1165264-1178567 GCA_037177275.1 Acacia concinna
TGAGAAATAAGGGTTTATGATCTAATCCGTATTTAGAAAGGTGCTGAACTTTTGTGAAAGGAAAGAGGTCGATCCACTCATTATTGATAAATGCCCAATCAATGTGTTCCATATGCCTTCCTCTCTCCCAAGTGTATCTCTCTCCCACACTTTCCACTTCCATTAATTGAGTATCCTGAATACAATCTCCAAATTGCTTCATCGAGGTAGCGTTTAGGCTAGCCCCACCCCTCTTATCATTTGCCCGAAGGTAAGCATTAAAATCTCCAATTACTAGCCATAAACCTCTGATTGTATTTCTCAAATTTATTAGGTCCAGCCACAGACTCTTCCTAAGCTCTCTGTAAGGTTCAACATATATCCCTGTAACCCAAATAATATTATTATTATGCTTTTGTTTGACGTCAAGGTGTAGGAATTGTGTTGATGATGAAATGAAACGAACACTAAACTCATCACCATTCCACAAAGCCCAAATTCCTCCTGCAAAACCCGAAGCTTCTAGCTGGATCTAGTTCTCAAAGCCCAATTTTCTACAAATAACATTAGCCTTCGACCCACTTACACGGGTTTCACAAAGAAGCAGAATGTGCACTTTTCTATTAGCTATTACATCACGGATTCTTCCAGGAAGGGATTTAGAGGCAGCGCCTCTACAGTTCCATGCAATTAGATTCATAATAAAACCAAAAAAATGGAAAGAGATGGGATAAGGAGTACTTATTGCGGTGCCAATGCTACCTCTGCCTCAAAAAATTCACTTGACATCTCCCTTTGGTCCTCTTGCGTCTCAAACCACATATCATTTGTCTCCATATTCCCCTTGTCAAACTGTGGTCCTTTCAGACGTGATTGAGGATCGGGTGGTTTCATTGGCTCCTCAATCATTTTTGCCTCAATCTCTTGTTGCTCCATTCTGTTTTTAAAATTCTGGTTACTCATGTCCTGACGTGAAGTTGCACTTGCTTGCTTTCTTCATGAAGAGGCCCATCCGGTATGGGTCCACGGTTTTCCTCTTGTTCAAAATTTATTCGGCCCTTTCCCAACAGAGACCCAAACACTACTTGGTTTATTCTTACCCCTTTTTTTTCAACAAAGGTGACAACACTTTTGGTCTTGTAATTGGGCTTCATTTTTTTCCCTCTGGTTCTTTTTAGGCTATTTTCCACTCCAGCTCCTTGATTTTCATCATGGGTCTTAGTTGGCCCATTTTTTGTTTCGTCGATTACTATATTGCCTTCCTTTTTCCTTCATGTTTTCCCTTTCGTTATATCACCCTCACCTTCAAATTTTTTCCCTGTAGTAGCATAGCTAGTTTCCCTTTTTTCTGTTGTACTTTTTCTTCCCGTTGGCTTTTCCTTTTCCAAGGAATCTCCTATTTCAATGTTAATCCTCTGATCGTCTTTCTTCTTCCATCATTTGACATTTTCTTTTCTTTTGCTTTGAAGACCATTTTCCATAGGTGCTCCCAACATCTCTTCCTCCTGCAGCACGTCATATCTTAAGCCAGCATTTGGACTGGAGCATGCTTTTGTTGACTTGTTACCTGCTCCCATCTTTCCTTGGAATTTCTTTCAGTTTCCGCTTTTTGATGTCTAGGCCTGAAAGTTTTTTGCGCTTTCATCCATGCACTGTACAGCTCATCAGATGCTGTGTCAGGGCTACTGAACAGTGGGTTCATCTTCTTCAACTTCGGCGACTAAGTTGAGTTTTCCGGTTGGTCTACCTTCTTTTTCGTTGAGTTACAATGTTGTTGCTGTGTTTCAGTAGTTGAATTCAGGATGCATTCTTCTTGTCTATGGCCATACCTCCCGCATCTAAAGCATATGATCTCCAAGCCCTCATATTGCACCGTAAATATTCTGTTACTTATTACAAACTGAGATTGGAGCTATTTCGTGAAATCCACCTTAACACTCACTCGGGCAAATTTTCCTCTTTCCACCGCTACACTCTTGTTTTCACAATGAGCAAGAGTATTCATATCCACTTTCAGGGATCGCCCAATCATATTTCCTAGCTCCCACAAAACTTCTTCCGAGTAGCAGTGCATCGGCAGTGTTGGGACCTTTACCCATACAACCACCCTTCTGAGTTGATTGCAATATGGGTTAAAATTTAGAATCCATCGTTGCATTGCTAAGTAATGACCTTATATCATCCATGGACAATCAAAGAGTAATTTCCTACTCAAGTTGGCTTCATCAGTTCTGAACACATAATAATTATTGGGCAAATCTATTAACTTGAAGCTACCAGTTTTAAGCAGCCACTGTATTCTATCCTTAATCATTTTGATATTAGTATTCCTGCCCAGGAGAGTGATTACCAGAGAATCCTTTTAAGGCTTACAAAGTTCCCGTAGCTTCTCATCCGACATATTTAATCTTGGAAGAAAAGAGAGTAGGTTCTTTTATTCAGGAGTAAGTTTTGGTAATATTTCATTTTCCTTCTTCAACCACTTGGACATCTGTTGTTCAAAACTCTGATTAAAGTTTTTCTCCTCTCCCCCTATTAACTTTGACTTATAGGATATTTGGGTCTTGTTTAATATAGGGCCGTTTCTACTACTCTGTTCCCCTAGGTTACTTCCCCTAGCTTCCTCTCCAAATGGTTCTTGTTCCCCTACACGTTTTGGGGTGGTTTTGTCCCCTACCCCTGCATTCTCGTCTTCCTTTTGTGGTGGCTTTTCTTCCGTTGGCAGTTTTCCGGCATTAGCTTTCTCTGGTTCCTTCATAGCAGATCTTCAATTACTTCCTCCATCATCACATCTCCTCCTCCCCCTCCCATTCTTTTGATGTTCTTCCCCAACATATCTTCCTCCTCTGTGGATTGCCCTAGGCCATCCCCAGCTGAGGATGATTAGGTGACCGCAGTAGTTCCGTTCACACCCTTTCTCTCGCTCTCACTCATGACTCAGCTCTAACTGTATCCATGTGTTATCGTACCTCGATTAATAAAATCACTTTTTTTTATAAACATTAATAAAATCAGTTTACTCGCTCAATCTTTTTATCTCTTTTACATTTTTAATTTCAGTTGCTGGTGACTCTACCTCTTTATTTTCATTGAACCAAATTTTGTTCAAACATATATAATTAAAAAAAATGAAAAAGTTTAAAAACCGTGGCGACCTTGTACATACTAAATGTAAAAATTATGATAAAAAAGTTTATAAAATGGTTGAATAAAAAGAAATGACATTGGGAAAAAATAAAATGTAATGAAAAATAAATATTAAATAATTATAATAATATAAAATAAAATAATTATGTTTTTTAAAAAAATTACAAGCTTTCTTAATAGGTTCAGGCTAAGCCATACTTTTAAACAAGAAAGATATTTGATTTTATGTGTCTTCTTAAGTGACAAGTGTCTATCTCTTTAAATTAAAAACAAAACAGTGAGAAATATTTAGTGTGACGTACAAAATTGTTACATATACTCTGCCAAAAAAAAAAAGAAAAAAAGAAAAAATGACAATCAGTCCCAATTAGCAAGATTAATGACAATCAAATCCCTTGAAATCATAAAATTACAGTAATGTTTTAAGGGGATTGGGTACAATTATTTTTTGTTATGAAATCACAATGATGCCTCTTTTAATTTGAGCAAAAGTCAAAAGGGTTTACTTTTAGGGCTCAAATCAATTGTGTTCCCTCTTCTCCTTATGGACTCTGTCCACTCCTCATAGTCAAGAGAGCTACTCATAGAATATAATCCTCGTGCGTCGTCTCCCCTATCACCAGATCCACTTTCCTTCGCCGTCAACGTTTTTTGTGGTTATGTTCTGGTCACCGTCTTCATAGCTGCTGTTGTTTGTTACCTTCTGCACAAGACTATTAGATCAACTAGTCTCATCAGTTTTGCTGGTTAGGTCATATTCTGGTCCATGATCACTGAGATAATCAATGTACTCATTGACCTCAAATTGTTACTGCTGTGAACCCCATTAATAAGCTGTCTAAGTGCTCTCATGCCTGACTCGTAATCATTGATATGGAGAAAAGGGCCTTTCAGAAGTTCTTTTGGATAAAGCCTAAGGGATACAGTTTCTATTTAATTTGCGAAGCTTTTTCTCCACAAATTGTCGAACCTCAGGAACCTTCACTTTGTAGAAAGACTCTTGTTTTTTCCCCCCCTAGAGTAAGTTTTCATGTATATGAATAATGGACTTACCAATAAAAAAAAAGGTATTCATATCAACAAATAAATGTAATTTTGGTTCTTACTGAGACAACTTGTAGATTTGAGCTGTATGGGTGCATTCACCTTAAGGATGTTCAAATGTCACCATCTCCAAGATCCACATTCCAAAAGAGTATGTATCAACTAATTCATTATAATCCTCTTCACAAACTCTCGGAGCCATAAACTCTGATGAGCCTGAATTCAAAGAAGGAAAAAAAAGAAAAAGAAAAAGAAAAGGAAACATATAGAAATCAAACTCTCAAATTAATAGAGTTATATGTGCAGATAACATCATGAAATAGTGGCACTTGTAAAATCCATATCAATTCATACTATTCCCAAATTATATAATACGTCTCTTTCGTATATGCAAAACAAAGAGTCCATCTAACTAATTTAATCTGCCAACTAGCTGTATGTATCAACCCAGTAAGTTTAGAACTTCATGATGTTTTGGTGTTTCAATGTCTTGAGAAGATGAATTTAACAATATAATCTCTCATGATTTTCAGGATTCTGTAGGAAATCGTAGAGCTTCACTTGATTCCATGCTGCTTCTATCCCTTCACACTCATCGAATGCTCTGTAATTGCACAAACGAATACACCGCCATATTAACCAGAATCAAAATGAAAACTTCAGACAAGTTCAACTCAAACCATAGCAGATTCTGAGTAGGATTAATTCTTTTATGTTCTTTGTTCAATTAGTTTTATAAGCAGAAGGCTTTTATAGACTCTTTCTCGTGTGCGCAAAAGAAAGGAAGAAGAGAGTAGTTACAATCAATGCCTAAGGAAAGATGGAGAGGTAGGGTGAGAGTCTCTTGCAATCAATTTTAAATGAAGAGGGGTAAATTAGCCATTTCATATATAGAATTAATTGTACCTAAGTTTTTTGGGACATCAATACAATTTGATAATTTTAAAAGACTTATTGCCTTAACTTTGTGAATTGGGACCTAGTTGTAATTTTTCAAAAAAAAAAAAAATCAGTTACATATACTAAATTGCAAACTCCATAAGACCCAATGCAAATAACTCCATTAGACCATTCAAAACCAGTACTTTAATTATAACTCAGGTTGAGCCGCAAATTAGAGCAGGTTTAAAAAAACCGGACAGCTCAAATAAAAAAATAAAAATGCAGAAGAAGATGATAATATTATAAAGAAAAAAGACAATATAAACATATAACAACTAAGATGACGTATGTGTTTAATCATTTAAATAAGTGAAAAATATTATAAAAATATAAAAACCTAACTAAAGAAAAATATTATCTATACATATAAAATACGTCTTTCATGAAATTTTAATGCAACCATCTATACACATATATTATTATATATGTGTACAATATTATTTTTTATTTAGTTATTGTATTATCAGTTCAACTATATAACCTAATCGATTTGA
Organism: Acacia concinna; assembly: GCA_037177275.1. Lineage (NCBI taxonomy): Eukaryota > Viridiplantae > Streptophyta > Magnoliopsida > Fabales > Fabaceae > Acacia > Acacia concinna. The sequence goes on from JBAGKO010000017.1 coordinate 1,170,871, forward strand.
CCATTTGAACTATGACCCATTGACTTATCCTGCTCAATGTTTGGCCCGGTTTTTAAAATATTGACCCCAACTCAATCTTAACCCATGGAAAAAGAAAATGCATTTGAATTCAATCTTAAATTTCTAGGTGCCCACTTAGTTGAACTGAAACCGAAAACTACTCCCTCCCACACTAAACATCAGAACTATTTGATCTATCTGTATAGATTTAAATGTTAAATAAAGTGGTTAACCATAACTAATATGATGGGATCTACCGAAATTAATTTTAGATGTAATTAGATTATACTATGTCATTTTATATGTTACCTAATTTAGGAGAAAATGATAAATAAAATATATAAAGCTTACATATATATATATATATCTATATAAATTATATTTACAAATTAAATTCAACCCTCAAAATTGGTTCCTACATTAAAACTAACACAAAATTTTAAGGTAACAAATATATAAATACTATATAAATTAGGAAAACCCAAAAAATATTTGTTAATACATGCAAAAGACAAAAAGATACTAAAGGGTTATCTGAGATTTTGAAATGTTGTTTTTCACTAAGATGTCCCTAAATTTTTCTTAATAAAAAGGAAAGAACTCATGCTTGCGTAAGAGCTTCATTAGATAACACTACCCTACAAGCGGGCCTCTTGTAGCTAGTCATTGGAGCCTTAATGATAAATTGAGTAATGATATTAATTATTTAAGTATAATGATTGATTACTTGAACTTTTTAAGTGCTATCCGGCCTTGTTGACAAATTCAATAGAGTCATTGACAACTTAAGTATTGACATTAACAATTTGAATAATTATTAACAACCTAGGGAATATAATTGCAATTGTTATACTCAAGTTGTCAATACTTTATTCAACTTGTTAACAATGTTAAACATGGGTTAATGAGTTCAAATAGTTAACTTATTTGTTGATACATGAACTCTGACGTTTGTGAGGATTCTTTTCTTTTTATAAAAAATAATGTTTTTGAGCATTTAGTAAAATGACAATATTTCAAAATCTCATATTAATTCCTTACTCTCTATTTTTCCTTTATGTGTTCAGAGAATTTTTAAAGGGTTTTTCAAATTTAAACAGTGTGTATTTAGAAATCACCCATTGATGAAATTAATTAGTACTCCAATTAATGCTAAGAGGATAAGCATAGGATCCGTATACCCGGGTGGGTGTGGTCAGTGGTCAGTGGTGGCCGCTGGGTTGTAAGTTGTGACTTACTGACCTTGAGAGGTGGGAACCACAAAGCTCCCCACTCACGTGAGGTAGGGGTGGGCACATTTACCATATTGCCCCTACTTTTTTGCCAAACTGCCTCCCCTATTTCCCACGCCTTTGCCGGAAATCACCCTTCCTTCGTGAATTGCTGCTACTTTCTCAATCTGTAGGCTGTAGCCATGCCTCTCCCCCAGAAATGAAGGGTAATGTAGCCTTTTTCTTCAACACCAACAATGATAATAAAATATGATCAGATGAAATAATAATAATGATAAATATAAATGTGAATAACTGAGATAAATTAATTCAAAAAATAAAAATATTAATATTTTAAATAATTTAATTAACCTCCTCAGTCTTTTTAAAAAAATTAACTATGTTTTGTATTTAGAATTAGAGGTAGTAGCAAATAAAAAATATGTTTTATCGATTAATTCTGATTTTAATCTTTTATTCATAAAATTGGATAAACCATATGAAAAAGAAAATTGAGTAATCACTTATACTCAGTAAAACACACTGTATACATTGAGAAATTGATGATTTATTTTAGCAAAAATTTAAGGATAAATTTATATCTTACTTAACCTTTTAAATTTTGTAATAATTAAGAAAAAGAAAAATATTATATAAATATAATTGAATTACTCAATTTCTACTTTGAATCACTGAATTTAACAAATCATATATAATGTTTTGTGTCATAATTAGGGATTTAAAATTTTAATCAAATTATATTCAGTAAAAGTAGCAGTATATATTATTTTTTTTAATATCTGTATATATAATTGAAAAAGATTAATCCTTATGTACAACAATGTTTCATAACTATTTTTATATGATATTTTTTCTTTTAGTAAAAAAAATAATCATAAATTATATTCAGTATATTACATATACTGGATTTAAAAATTAAACTCCAGTCATAAAATTTATAATAAAAATATAAATATAAAAATAAGATAACAAATCTCCATATAAATATATAGATAGACTATCACAGTATATTTCAATTTGTTATAACAAATTATTTTATATAACTGAATGTTATATATAAAAATAATATCACACATGATTAATATTTAGAAAGAAGTATGACAACAAAAATAAATGACGACTTTGTACAATATTTTTTGAAGGAATTAATTAATAAAATAATTAATAGAGTTATGTTTTTAAGTATTTTATTTAATAATTAAGGAATATAGAAGTAATTTAACTAAACTTTTAAATCCTTAATTATGATAAATGAGCTTATATATAATTTGTTAAGTTGAATATATGATTTTTTTTAAAAGATAATAAATTAAATGAATAATAATAATTAAAAAAAACAAAAACAAATAGCACTAGGGCACTACAGGAATGGCGGTACCAGAGAGAGTCCTGCAAAGTAGGTTCTGGGAGTGGGCGGCATCTTTCTAATTCCATTGCAGAAGATAAAAAAGAGAGATCAAAGAACCACCCAAAGCATTAAATTAAAATATATATTAAATCAAGATCAAAATAATATTTTATTTTTTTTAAAAAAGAGCCCCTTCGTCTCTGTCATGCGTTGTGAAAGTGAAATGACAAGAATACCAGTTCCTATCCTTCCTTTTCCTCCTCAACATTTCCACTGAATTACGGGTCGCTGTGTTTCTGGCTTGAAGCCAATAAAGGATACGTCTTTCCTGTTTATCGCTTTTACCCTCTTCATCATGCCAAAAGTCGTATTAGTGTATGATTTCCCCCCACCATTCATGGACTCCAGGAAGGTGAAAAAGAAAACAAAAACCCCAAAAGAAGCAATCTTGAATTCAAAGGAAACCCTGCAATGGAGGGTATAAAGGTAAATGCACATCCATCAGGCATTTTGACTCTCTCCCCCCGTTCTGGTGTGTCCCTCTGCTATGTCTGCCTTCATAAACGCCACTATCACAGACCCAAAATTAAATAAAAGAATAAAAAAAGAAAGGTTCTTTGAGTTGAAATCTGAAATCCCTAGCCAAAGCCTAAAAACAAGGGACTACCAACAAGACCACCATCAAAGACTGCTGCAACAGGTCACAGCATCTCACAGAGGAACAGCAGCATCCTATAATTCTATTACCTTCAATGCCCCTCGTCTCTCTCTCTCTGACCCATTCTTGTTACTTTCTCTCTCTATGCAGAAGATAGATAGAGATACCAACAAGGCAACAACAAATAGAATGAAAGAAGAAACTTGGAAACTCCACGCATCTCCCTCCACACATCAAAGGCCAAAGAGTCCAACTTTCTACATGTATCCCTCTCTCCCTCTCTCTCTCTCATCAATGGCCCAGGTGGACCAAATTTATGAAGAAGGGAAAAACAAAAAAAAAAAAAAAAAGGAAGAAGGAATGGGAAAGGAAGAAAAGGAGGGAGGTTGGATAGAAATAGATGGCTTCAAATGTCCTCCAACCAAACCCACCATACTACTACAACAACAAGGACCAATCTCAATCTCTCTTTCTTTCCTCTCTCTCTTTCTCTCCCCTCACAAGCTATGTTTCCCCGAAATACCCTTCTGCAAGCCCCCAAAAAATCCCATCTTCATCACTGTCTCTCTAAAGAACAATTTTTTTCACCGAGTTATGTGGGCTTTTTGGGTTCCTTTGTCTTGGTCAGAGTTTTCACAGAGAAAACAGGGAAAGCGAGAACCTTCTTCCTAACCCCCCCTTCCTTCTCTCTCTCCCCCCCTTCTATATCTCTCTTATTCATTGCTTCTTTCTTTGGCCTCTTTTCTTTCTTGTTACCTCTCGCCTTCTTCTTTCTTCTTCCTTATCTTGCGTTTTCGTCCCTCGTTTACCCCTTTCCCTTTTTGTTCCCCGCGTTTTGCTGTGATACCTCGCTGCTCTGACGATGAAGAAGATGAAAGGGGTTGTTCCTATGGAGTCACGTTATGTTTCGTACGAGGATCAAAGGGCAAGGCTTAGGCATCAGAGCCTCTTGCAGGACTACGAAGAGTTGCTCATGGTAAATATTTCATCTGGTTTTTTAGGATTTGGGAATTTCGTTAGGGTTTCGTTAGATCTGGCTGTTTCTTTCAAATCTTTGTGAGGGATTTTGATGACTCTGGCTTTATGGTGTTTTTCATCCGGAAAATTGAGGGTTTGTTGGAGATGACGATGTGTAGATTTATTTTATTGTTCTAAGTTGCTTGATCGCGTCTCTTTTGTTTGGAGAAATTACTTAACTGTAATCTTGAAACAGCGAATTATGTTTCGGTCTCTAGAAATTCCTCATGCTTCAGCTATAAAATCTTATTGTTTCTGTACAACCAAATCAATGAATAATTTCTCTCCCAATTTAAGATAGAGTGCTTTTATGATCATGAGACTTTCAGTTACATCAATTTTTGTATAGAGAAACTTCAGAGCTTCCAAGTTAGTTGGATCTGTTTTGTTGTTTTGTCTAATCTTTTCCTGAGACTTGTGAACCTAAGAAGTCAGGGTTCTAGGATAGACTTTGATCAACTGCCAAAAGAATAGTAACTGTGTTTAGCTGTCGGTTATTATCTTTCAAGTATTGTGAATTATTTCTTCTTATGTTAAATTCTGTTAAGAATCGGGCTTTATGCTAGCGACTCTCGGGGAAATTGAATTTAAACTATTGAACTAATGGTATAAATTAAATATATGCAGGAGACAGATGACACAAGAAGGAAAATGGAGATTATGAAGGAAAAAAAGTTGATATTGCTGTCTGAAGTTCGGTATGTTCTCACGAGATTGATTGCTATTGGTGTCTTTTAATGTGAGTGTCTCAGGTTTTGTTATTCATGTAGAGCTTATGAGCTTATCCCCTGTTATTTCTCTTGAAACTGCAGATTCTTGAGGCGACGATACCAATACTTGATCCAAAACCCTTTGCCAAAGCCTCAACCTAAGCAAGATGTTCCACAGCTGCAAAAGGTTAAAACCCATGCTCAGTTACAAAAGGGTAAAACCCGTGCACCTGCTGCCTCGAAGGGAAGGAATTACAATAAGAAGGACATGGCGTTACGCCCTCCTATTCCTCCTTATCCGAACCCCAAAGAAAGGATTCCGAATGGGGTCGAGGCCACACTGCAGAAACCTGCTCCTGTGTTTGATTTGAACAAGAATGTTACTAGGACTTATAGTGGAAAGGATCCTTCTCTTCATGGCTCTGCTCCAATACTTGACTTGAATCAGATGGATAGGATTCAGAGTGGGAAGGAAGCCACAAAGAAGAGTATTACTCCATTTTTTGACTTGAACCAGATTTCGGTAATTAAATTGTACATGCTAGTGTTTCACATCATGAGTTGTTTTTTTTTAATTTCAGTGAAGCTTATAGGTTCTATCTCTTTTGTAGAGAGAAGAGGAGGAAATGCAGGGTAATGTTGAGCCGATGAAGATTGAGGAACCAAAGAAAAGCACATTGAGAATGTTAAGCGACGACGACATCAAGCTATCGGTTTGCAGAAACGTAGGGGACGGATCAAACAGAGCTGGGAAGAGGAAGATCACATGGCAAGATCAGGTGGCTCTTAGGGTTTAATCTGCTCTATTAGTGCATCAGGCCAAAAAAAAAAAAATTCCTGCCCTCTTGGAATTTGTAGTGAGCCTTTGATGCAGCAGCAGGCTTTTTTTATTTTTTTCTTTTACATTTTACTGATCATTCTAGTTTTATTGTCTCTTGTAAAGATATAAATATATAGTATCACATCAAGTTTCAATGTTCAATACATATATATAAGGTGAAATGGGGAAATTTCTGCTTAGGAATCACGCCTTCAATCTCTTGATTTGTCGTTTTATGTATAGTTTCTTGCATGTCACTGCTACTTTTAAGGTCGGAAGGGTTAAGGTTGAGGCTGGTTTGTTGTCTATATTATTGTCCACCAACGAGTTTTCTTAGAAACTCAGCATTGGCATTATCTTCATCTACTAGCTATATAAAAGGAAAGATTTAGACGCAAGATTCTCTAATTTGGCTGTCACAATCATAAATAAAAGTTGGCTAAAATATTGTATTGCGTGCATGCTACAGACTTTGACTTCGTCTTTGTATGTTCTAACGAAGTTTTCTTACAAATTGGATCAAAACCCTAAAGTCCTAAACCTTATAGAGGGTCTTTGCTGTAGGTGACCTCCTCTTCTCCCAATTACTTGCACCTTGCCCATTTAATTTCCCTTACTTCCTTAATAAATTCCACTGTGTTTTATTGCAAACAAATGTTTTTAGATCTTTCCTTCAATAGAAAATTAGCTGCAGCGTTTTTCAATCATCAGTCAAAGACTTACAAGTAATGTCTCTTAAGAACAAAGTACAAAAAATTGAACTGGGCATCAAACCAGTCACAATATGGGTTTATAGTTCAATCGGGTCGGAGGTTGAACTGGTTATATTAAAATATTATAATTTAATTGATAATGATAAAATAACACTATGTATATGCATGAAAATTAAATAAACATATGAGTAATATTCTTTTTTTCTTTTTTTTAATAAAAAAACGGGTCAACCAGTTCGATCGGCCGGTTTTCCCAGTCGAACCGGCTGGGTCAACTGGTTCAACTGGTTGTTGACCAAATCAAATTGTTTGATCGATTTTTATTAAGACCAGACTGGATCAGGGGTCAATTCCCGATCCAACTGATTGAACCGACCGGTCCAATCCAGCTTTCAGTTCAATGCTTAAGAAGCCAATTTTGTTGAAGATCTTTTCTACAATAGGTAATTATCCATAGCCTTTTTCAATCTAGAGATTTACAAGTAATTTCTCTTAATAAATTGATTTTGCCAAAGAATGGCTATAGCCTATAAGGTAAATTCAGCATTTTTTTTGGAGCAAAATTATCATTTTATTAATCACAAAAACTGCAAGTGCACCCACCAATCACCTGTAAAGGAAAAATAAAATACCCTAAGATACAACCTATGGAAATAAAGAAAAACCATAAATCCTACATTACAACCTATTTTATTATAAGGTAAATTCAGCAAATATTTTACACTTTGACATGTGTTTTGCTTTGAAAATTTTTTCCACTAAATATTGTACATTAGTAGATTACATTCATCCTAATGTCATTAATTATGTACAATCATATCTTATTATGATTGTAGAATTATGATGTACGATCTTTTTATTTAATGGATTTATCATTGAAAAGGAAATTCCACTGTGTTGACCTCCACCTCCCACACATACAATCCCTATTGAGGGGACTTGATTGCTCATACGGATTGTAAATATCGACTGTTATCGCTCATACAATTTTCACCAATACTTAGAGTGTGTTTGGCTCAATGAAGGGAAGGGGAAGGGGAGGTATTTTAATGGGAGGGGAGGGGAGGGGAGGGTTTGAGAAGGATTTTATTTTACCTTATTTGGATGGATAAAAATGGAGGAGAGGGGAGGGATTTTGATAAGGTAAAAAAAAGATAATCAACAACATAAGAATATAATCAATAGAAAATAAAATAGAC
>JBAGKO010000017.1:1178667-1190467 GCA_037177275.1 Acacia concinna
TTATTAAAAATATGTATAGAGCGGTAAAAAAAATACAATACAGTATGATATTAATAATGTATAACACAAATATAAAATGTATAACACAAATATAAAAGGGAGACAGTCTATACATATTAAAGAAAAGTAAAGATCATATTTATATTAATTAATAGAAGCCAAAATATAATATTTTCCCTCCAAATTCCCCCAATTTTGGAGGGAAGGGTTAGGAGGAGAGGGGAGGGAAAATCTTTCAAAATTTTTTGTTATCCAAATAAGGGGAGGGGAGCAAAATCCCCTAATTCCCCTCTCCTCATACCAAACACACCTTTAGGGGACTTGATTTTTTGAGTGAGGTAGGTATGGAGCACATCTAATCTAGTAGGGAAACCAATTCCACTTGTCAATATGTACTTTTCTAATTTTATATCTAAATTGCCAACTTTTGTGTCATTAATTTTAATTGTGATTTTATCACTCTAGGGGCTTAATTGACAACTATGTGTGTGCTCAATGATAACTGTATAAGCCTATATAGTTGTCAATAGATGCATGTATAGTTGTTAATAGATTTAAAAATCTGTATCATCTACTTAATTTTTTTTTTAAAGTTAGATTTAAAATTTTGAAGGTAAATTTGCACTTTAACAAAATGACGTGGCTCATATGTGAACTGTCAACTTAACATGTTTGATTAACTAAAAGTCAAAATTAATTAGGATAATGATCAACAGAAAAATCACTCCTCAATGACAACTTTTGGAAGCAAAATTGCTCCTCTATGATAACTTTCTAGGCAAAATTGCCTTTCAACCTTTACTGAATAAAATGATGTGGATGTCACATAAGCAAAAATTGGTCAGCAAACATTGACCATTAACTTTGTTAGGATTTAGGCAAAATTATATGTTTTAAAAACTTAGGAAGCAAAATTACTTCAAAATAATCTTCCAGATACCCAGTACTCCTTCATGTAAACTTCCTAGATAAAAGTGATACTTATTCCTTATTTTTAATTGTATTTAGTGACTGCATTTTTAAGTCAGGCTAGTTAGACTAAACCTAAGTCTAATTAAGTCAACTAACACTTACATGTTCGAATTATACTAGAAACCACTATATTTGCAGAATATCTTTGAGACATGTTCTTCTACCTCACCAATCTTCAAACTCTAGATTATGCCGCAGAAGAGGGTTTACCATCGGCATCTTTTGTCAATAATGGAACACTCTCATCGTTGCTTTCGCGAAATCTCTTTACTCGGTTGGTGTGTTTTTTCCCCATCTTATGATTATTCATCACAGCCACAGAGCAAGATCCAACTTTGCAGAGGTCACACCACAACTTAAATCGCTTTTTGTTCACTGCATCAGCATCATCTGGTATTGTTCTTACCAGTTGTCCAGCTTCAGTCCCATTTTTCTTCCCATTTTTCTTCCCTGAACCTTGTGTTATTTGGACTTTCTCCACAACCTCCTCATCTTCAGTTTTGACTTCCTCAACATGTTTTTCTACTACCACTACTGTTTGATCTGTGCCTAACTTGGTGACTTCAGGTTGAGCTTGAACATAATCTGCTTTTGCTTGCATATCTGAAGCTGCAATAGCAGCGGCAACAATGGTCTCAGTAGGCTTCAGAGATTGTTCGGCGTTCTTTGATGTAGATGACGACGGGCTAGGGCTAGCACTTGTGCTCATACCGATCTTTATTTTCTTTTGTGCAGAATCCCTAGCCTTGTGCTTCTTCCCTTGGAAGTGTTCATCCAGAGCCCTCTCACTTGTAACAGAAACACTACAAATCGTACAGCTCCATTCATTCTTTAGTTTTTTCTTCACATCAACAGGAGCAGGCTCCGTACCACCACCACCATCACTATCACCGTTGACATCTTGTGTTACAGCTTTTCGCTTTTCTCTATAAGTGTCTGGGTTTGGCTTCTCCTGTAATAAGATAATTCAAAGATTAGTTAAACTTCTGTGATATCATTATTAACTGTCCACTGACCAGTGAATGTACTTGTGTATTCTCTGTGAATAAAAGCAAGACATGATTCTATTGGAAGCTATAGGCCATCACTACCCAAATATATGATGAATAATAAAACTGTATTAGCATAGATGTTTAGCCAAGAAATTATGACATGAAGCTGTGAAGTGTAGAAACAGAGTTGCCACAATTAGCAAAAGGTGTTGTAGATATTTGTACCAAGTCCTCTGCCTTTTTTGGACACAGAATTTACCATAGGATTTACCCCATACATCGCCCCAGCCATTATCAGATTAAATTTACATGAAGAGAAAATTGGAGGATACAAAAACAAAGTTATAAAAAGACCCTATGGTAAGCTTTGCAGGGGAAAAAAAGGTATTGCTACGAACAGAGTAAATTACTGTCGTTCTTGAAAGGTGATTTCTCAATTTGGTTCTTCAAATTTTAAAACTTTCAATTCTGTTTCTCAACAATTTGTTCTTCGAAATTGTTTTCGAGCCCCCATCAGTTGAAGGCATGGGGACTGATTTATCAGCTTTGATCGTTTGAAGGGGCAGAATTATTGGGGAAGAAAATTACAGAAAAACTGGATTAGAAGCTATCCAAGAAAAAAACTCTGAATTTCTCTAAACAAACTATTCTTAAAGTATAGTGATGCGGAGAGCTCAAGTATACTAATTCCCTTTATTTAGGTAGGCAAGGCAGCAACATTTACACTAAACAATTCTAATTTAGACATAAACCTCAACATATAATGCACAAATATCAAGATCATGCAAAAAAAACACACACACACAAAACAAAAAGCTCCAACAACACATGGGGCCTGGTTTTGCAAATCCCTCCTTTGGTTCAAGGCTAAGTCCTAAAGCCGTTGTACTAGAGAAACTTAGCAAGGTGCAAGAAGACAACATTTGCAATTTTGTCAACAGATTCTTAAAGGAGTCAATCAGCCTATAACAGAGGAAAAGGAAACTGAACAGAAAGAAGAAAAGGTTAAGCACACTAACCAGCATGATCACTTTGTTCTTGTTAGCATTAGGTTCGGGTTTGGGGTTGGGATTATCATAAGGAGGAAGAGTCAGGTTGGGTCTGTGATTTAACCCTGTCGCTACTTGCTCATCAAGAAAGGATCTTTCCCCCAAACTCCTTCGGAGAGCCATTTCTCTTTCCATCATCAGCTTCCTTGTTAACTCACTGGACATTATCTCTAGCCTGATTCGCTCTCTTTCAATCTTCCGTAGTATATCTTCGCCGGGGCCAACATTCGGATTCAGTATTTCCTCGGTGTTCGGCAACACCGGAAAGACACTCGGAAAACCACCTGAAACGCACAATTAAATTTCAGAAATTAAAAAAAAAAAAAAAACACACACACACACACACACATCAATGGCAGAAGAAAAAAAATGTCGAGTTTCTAACCTCAAGTGAAAACCCCAACAACAGATAGAACCATTTGAGAATAAAGGGAGCAAGAATAATATACAAACCTTGGGACATCAAGGAGGGTCCGGAGAAGAGGCTCTGTATCGGAAGAGGGTCTCGAAGAGGCGGTGCCTTGAGATCACGGCCGAGAAAGTTGAACTCCATGGAAGCCACAGAGGGCAAGCTCTGATGAAAACTCATGTATGATCAGAGACGCTAAGGAGTTGGGTTTGGATGAAGGAAATATAAAATGCGTGATCGTTTATGGAGGCAGTGCGTTAAGTAAACGCGCCTGTACTTGTATGAATCGGCTACAAACTCTGGAAAAGCTTCCAAATTTTTGGAGAGAAGAATCAAAGAAAGAGATTCGTTCTGATAGGCTGGTTTTCGCGTAACGTTGATGCAGAGAGACTTGCCTGTTTTATAACAATATATGGTAATTTTTCTTTTTAAATCTTTCATCCCTTCTTTTTTATTATTGTTTATGTTTTATTTATATTCTTCGGATTAAGAGATATCTTCCCAATATTGCGGTAATAAACTAGGTAGTTTCCTTACCAGATATTATTATTACAAAATCAATAACCATCTTCAATTTTCTTTAAAAAAGTTGTATAGTAAAAGATATGCTAATCCCTAAAATGACATTTTAAAATATAAAGATGTTTTGTTATTATATGAATAGTATATAGTATAATGCTAATTTTTATCCCTTTCAATTGGTTTTCTAAAAAATATTTTTATCCCTTTTAATTGTTTCGTGACCATTTTGTAATTCTGAATTTATATGGAACATACGTAGTCAACTTTTTTTTTTTTATTACATGAGGTTGAGATTGAACTTGAATTAGATGTTATATAAAGTATTAACTATATCACATAGTCTAGAGGCCGTTGGTAGTCACCTTGTTTTTTTTAATTGTTGTTAAATGTTATCTTTAAATTTCATTGGGATTAGGGGTGGGCTCGGGATGGGACCGAGAAATCCCATTTTCGATCCCGATTCTGAAAAGGGTTCGGGATTTTTCAATCCCAATCCTGAATACTTTTTTTTTTGCTGATTGAATTTTTCCTATTTTTGAAAACAAATAGAGCTAATTTTCAACACTAATATGTTTGCTTCAAAATCTAAGACACATATATAATTAATTAAGTACAAAATTAGTTTAGTATAAGTGCATACAACTCTTAATACAAAAATTTAAAGTGAGTTTAAGTTATATACATACATACATCTATATATGCATATATATAGATATGTGTGTATATATGTGTGTGTGTATGTGAATATATATCTACGTGTGTGTGGGCATGCCCTTGCCTCGATGCCTAGCCCTACCTCAAAATTTACCCAACCTGAAAATGCCTAAATATTTATTATAGTCTTGTATTGTGAACACCACATTTTGTCTGGGCCCCACTTAAAATATGAAAAAATATAAAAATAAAAATTCTCTTATTAATGGTGCTTTGGGTCCAAGTGGATAATAACCTTAAATGAAGAAAAAGAAAATAATGGAAAATAAAATCCTCACATTGATGATACTTGAAGATCAAGTTTGCTAACATAATTAATAAGGGAATTAAACATAAAAAAATAAAAAAAATAAAAACCTCATTGATCATTAAATAAGAAATAAAAAATATTAAAAAATAGAAAAAAAAACTCTTTGATAAATTAGGAAATTGCTTTTGGAAGTTAGAAAATAAAAAAATCAAAAAAATGAAAAATAAAAAGAAAATACAAAAATCTATCTTTCTTAAATTTAGATTAGGAAATTACTTGTCGGAAATAAAAAAAATACAAAAATCTATTAGAAAGTTTCTTTTAAAAAAAATAATACCAAATATCTCCTTCATTAGGCTGCTAGTTAGAAAGTTTCTAAAATAATAATTTAAAAATAAAAAACAAGGTGAGCATTTATGAGGGGAAAACTTCATATGAGACTATAAATAGAGGAGCAAATTTTGAAGCAAGATAGACACGCAAAAGAATTTGGAAAAAGGAGAAAGAGAAGTATTTGAAAAAAAAATAGGGAAGAAAAAAAGAAGATAGAAATTTAGAGAGTAAAAACACAAGTAAATTAAGAGAATAGATGAAGCAAATTTGAGAGAAAAAAATGTGGGAGTGAAAGGATACAAAATTTCAGAGACTGAAGTTCTATTTTTTTCTCATACTGCCAAGAAAATGGAGAAGATGATGAGATCTATAAAATCCCATGTGAAACAACATTGCCTCAAAAATATAAAAACTTTTTAACACACTTTCGCTTTTACCATAAGAAAAAGCATTAAAAGGGAAAACTTCATTATATGATACTGTATATATTATATTAGTGATGCAATAAATGTCATTGCAGAAGACGAATGGTCATCACCCAGGCAATAAAGTGGAAGCCCATGTGAAAATATCTATATGTGTGTGTGTGTAGATCATGAAAATGGAATTACTTGAGAGAAGTAAAGAATAGCTTATACCAACATAACATACCTATAATTAGTGAAAGAGAGGCATGCAACCATTAATTGATTCTATTTATGTAGAAAAGCTTCGAGAATCTTAGCCCTTCAACTCATCAACGGCCCATAAAATGACACGCATTTCATTTCAGATGCTTCAGTTCAGAGTTCAGACCCACTGCTCCGTGTATATTATTGTCGTCATCTTTCTCCTTCTTTCTCAGACGTCACAAACTCTCTCGGTGGGCCTCTGCTGTCTCCATGAAATTGTTGAAGTTATGTGCTGCTGCTATGTCAATTCGCGAGGTTTTGTTCTTGTGTTCAACAAAACGGTAAGGCTTAATTGTATACAGTCCTCATTCTCTCATGATTTTCTCTCTCTCTATCTCGCCATGGAATTCTTGATTTTTGGAACCATAATTATTTGGGTGTGATATTATGATTTTTATTAAATTTTTTTACCAAGTTTCCCTTTGGATTTTTGGTTCATTTCATATCTCTTCGGTTTCCACTGTGATTTCTTTGATTATGCCATTTCACTCCTTCTCAGTTCTCCCTCACGCATGAATCACTCTTCCTTCTTTTCATGGATCAGTTGCTCATATATATATATATATATATATATATACTTCCTCCCACCCTAATTATAAGACTCCATTAACTTTTTTTTTACAATACTAAAAAATTTAATTATATTACTTAATCAATATATTTTACTATATAATTTCTAATATATTATATTTTAACACCGATTCTATATGCCATTAATAGATTCAATCAGATCTAACAATACACACACACACACACATATATATATATATTGTGTGTGTACTGTTGAATTCTATTATTTGGTGGTTGTCTGCAACATTGTCCCACTCTTTTTTGTAAAGTTGCCCATATATATATTCTCATATTCCTCTGGTTGTTTTATTACAACTATGATATTTTGCCTCAATTTGCGTCAATGTATTTATGATACGGAGCCTCAAATGAGAACTTGTATGCATGACCGTTCTACAAGGCAAAATTGTTTATTTCAATACTTGCAGTTTCTTGATTTTTTTCCCTTTTAAATATGGAGGATAGAAATAAAATTGCTCATGTAATATTACTAAATGGGGAATGAGAAGGCTGTGATGTTAGAAAATTTTTATCTTGACGAAGCCAATTTGGTTGTAGCAAATGTACCCTCTCTATTTCTTTATTGAATGGAATTTTATATCTTTAATATCAAACAAAAACAGACAACAGTCAAGAAATAAAGTAGCACTATCCGGCAGGAGCAACAACAAGCCTTATTCCATTGTGTCAACAACCGGATCTTTATACGTATTGTAAGCCAAATTGTCTTGCTTAATTACTTCATTGAATGATTTCTTCGGTCTTCCTTTACCCTTTTTCAGAGGACTCCATATTGTCTTATCTAATCTTCTCATCGACGCCTCTAACTGCCTTATTTGTAAACGTTTATACCACCTCAAATCATTTTTGAATTTCTTTTCATGGTTCTTCTTCACCAACGTAGTGTTCATGTGGTTTTCCAAACATATTTCTTCTGAATTCTTTGAATTCCTCCAATTACTCATGGACAGCACCACAGCATTACTATCGGAGCTTGAGCCGTTGGAAACATCTGAAAGTGGATCACTGAAAAGATGAATAAAATCAGTCAACATTTTGAACACAGAAAGCGGAGATGAGTATCCATTGAAATGAGACAATTCATCATTATTGAAACGTTTCCCTGTTTTTGTTTTGAAGTTGCACATTAATTGTATCATAATTTTATCCTCCAAATACGCGTACAAAAACTCAGCAAATGAAAATTTGTAATTTACTAGGAAACATTCAATTTATAGTATAAATTGTTACAAAATACAAACTAATAATTACAAGCAATCCCAAATATACTGAATGGCCAAACTTAATTAAATAACAATACTAAATCAATCATCTCTTGTTAGGCTTAAAATAAGCGAAGTTTGGTAAATATTTAAAAGGGGCAACTAGCTGCGTACAAGGCCCATCGGATGTGGTTTGGCAAGTGATAAATCTACACAACCTCATCCCCACAAGTGAAGAGATTATTTTTAAGATTTCAATTTATGACTTTTAAGTCATATGGTAGTAAACTTACCATTATTCCAAGACTCACCCAACAATGAGCAAAACAATGAATAAAGACCAAAGCTTCACACACAAATTGAAGTATAAGCTTTTATTATGAAAAAAAGAGAGAGAGAAATCATCCAATGTGAAACCGGAAAGAACCTAATCCAATACGCAAGCAAGCATGAAGCAAATTTAAAAATATTTTAAGGTGAACTTCAAATTTAAGGCCAACTTACGCTGCCAAAACATTGAGAAGCCTGGAGCCACCAACAGTGAAGGACTGCTTCTCCTCAACAACAACAGTGGGCTTAGGCTTAGGTAGATGATCATCACAACAAGAAACTGAGAATCTGGTGTAATAAATGTCAAGTTTATTGACATAATAGTTGCGTTGCATATTTATAATAACGCAGAACCTATTCTTCGAAAGTACAATGAGTTGGACTTCTTCTCTTCCCTTGAGACCAAACCAGAACGAACGGGGAAGGCCAACCACATAAAGTTCCTTTTTGCTGTGAATATCATAGCAAGTCAACTGCATGTCACGATTATCATAAATGTAAAGAATCCCATGATCCACAACAGTTACACATCTCAACAGACTATAAGGTAGATCCTTCTGATACACCCTCCAAGTGTTATTCTTCCAATCTAGTTCATACAATGTGCTTGCGTTCTCTTCCTCCATACAGACAACAATTTTGCCTGGGGATAAACAAGTAGAAAAAGCTGGGTAATAAGCATCGGAATTACCAGGTTTTGCAATTATTTCTCCTCCTCCTCCTCCTCTTCTTCGTTCTTTGTTATTTGGTTTTCTGCAATAATCAACATCAACAGCATAACCCCAAGGACCCGGACGGCGGCGATAAAAACGGCCATCCCATGCATCAAACTTCTTCCACCCGGGGGGGTCATCATGGCGATTAATACCAAAAATATACAACCATTGATCATCAACAACAGCAGATCCACCACCATGACTATGCCCACCAATCACATAAATGCAGGAACCGATCACTTCGCGGTTGGTATCCAAAAGAGCAGAATATGGGTAATTTAGTGGTTTTATATCTTCCAAAACCGGCGTCATCTCAACACCAACATCGCCTCTTTGTTTGATCAAATGCCAATAATGTTTTGAATGCCTGTTCCTTGATCTCATAGAAACTTCTCCCAAGCTCTCAATGTGAACATAAATCAACTTGTCCATCCCTTTCTCCATTCTTCTCTGCTGATGATGACTTGAATAGGACAATTATAACACTTTAAGCAAAAAGAGAGAGAGAGAGAGAGAGACTAAATTATAAAAGAAGGACTTAACAAAAAAGGGTCAAACCACAAATTTTCATAGAATTCTCTAATTTGCTAAAGTTTTCTTCATGAGCATAAGTTGCATCTAATCACAATTTTGCTAAAATATATTAATAAGCAATCACTATTGAAGAGAAGACTTTTTTAGATTGGGTGTTTTGACTGAAGCAGAGAAAATAAGCATTGAGCATTTGGCTCGCTTCATTCAACTTCAAAGTTCAAACACAACATCTCTGAGTACTCATTTTATAGCAATATGTTATCAAATTGTGGAGGTAAATGGCTGACACAGCAGGCACCATAAATATCATCCAAAGCAAAGCACGTTTCAGGAAAATCAAACGATCTTGAAACCCATTATTCCACTAAATTGGAGATGGTAGTTGAATGATATATTCAATAAGGCATCCATTCTCTTCATTTCTTGATCATCAATCAATGAATATGAGAGAATGGAAAGACATGCAGAAAATAAGAAATAATAAATTCCACTCGCAGAAGGAATATAACGGAGAAACCCTAACTTGGATTCTCTCAATAGGTATTGATATGTATCTACAAACAGTGTTCTTCTAATTTGACCAAACCTCACTAAACTGGCGTTTCCGTTTAATCCAATAAATTAAGCAAGAAACGCCACTCTGAAAATTCTAAAGATTTATGAAGATAAAGAAAGCGGGGTATTCGAGGGAAACAAACTTGAGAGACTATAGCATTTGAACCATTTAATACGAAATCTAATTAAGGAACAAAGGTGTGTCAAAACTCAAAATTAACTAGTATACCGCTATAATAAGAATAACAATGGACTCACATATTAACTATACACAGGCAAAATTAGGGGAAAACAAACCTGAAGCCCAAGGCTGGATCTGAATCACAAATCTGATGGTCAAATGGAAGACGAATCACACACCTTCTTGGACCAAGGGGTGAAAAGGTGGAATCAGGTTAGACTGGATTTTAACCAAGAAGTTTGAAGCACGTATGGTTTTTTTCGGCTCAATTCTGAACCTTTAAAAGGCTTACTAGGCTTAATGACTTGAAACGTAAGTTTATAAATATACATATAAGGCTCTATGCGACATTGCGATCATCAACGCCTATCATCAATCAAACATATTTCTTTAACTTCAGTAGCTAAGTATTGATTGATCCTAGTAATAATCTGATTTGGCATATTTTATGGCAGTGATTGGTTTAGCTGCCTTTTCTACTTAGGTCCACATTAGTGGTGGTCCCATCTTTTTATTATTTATGTGTTCATACTATTATCTAATCGAGGGTAAAGATTTTAAATATGGCATTAATGAGATTTTGTTTCCCTGTATAGCTTTTTGACTTTTGATATTTCGATTTTCATTTCACTTATTGGGATTAAAATCTATTAAATTTAATATTTTTTAATTTAAAAATTATTAATTAATTAATTTATTTAACTTTTAGATCACAACTTCCTATATACGCCATAGTGAATTTTAACTTCCTAAAAATCTTTTACTCTCCATGCCTTCCCTCATATCTTGATTTTGAACTCAAATCATTAACATATTTTTATAGTTTAAAATTGTCTAAATGGTTGAACCATTCTTTTGTCATACATCTTCCTACATGCTCTCCATGAGTCCTTTTCGGTCATTTTTTTTCCTTCTCTCCCTCTCAAATGATTCCTTTTATTTCATGGACTGAATGCTTAGTTTTTTCCAGTGGAGTCCACAGATAGATATTTGCATGGGTTTTTTTTTTAATCACTGAGGCCAGGTACCTATCTTTTTATCCATTTGTGTGTATCTATCTAGGATTGATGAAGCATCATGAGAATAGAAGCCACAAATATCTGATTTATTTGCCTATTTTTATATAATTTTTCATCTATGTTAGTCTATTTATGAATCATTGTACATGAGCTCTAACATATCCAATTCAAACTATAGAAAAAACAATTGCAAGGTTGGCAATATGCTCTTGACAAGATTTGTGGTACATAAGATAGCGGATATCGCTTTTCACATATAGGGCTATTTTGTATTTAATTGTTTTAGTTTATAGGCTCTTAAATCTCAATTAGATTATAATAGTTTTAATTTGATTTATTCTTCATTATCATAGGAAGATTTGCTTTGACATACAAGGATATTTGTAATTTATTCTCAATGATTTTTCAAAAAAATTTTGGGGATAAAGTTGCCTTGACACCAAACCCCAATGTCGCCTATATGTATCATAGGCTAAGGAAGTAAGAATCTCATAATCTATAATATTCATTCATTGATATTTATATGTGCCTACAATTATCAAATATAATCAAGCAAATATAATAATTATATAATGGTAGGAGTTGAAAAGTAATTGATCCTAACAATCCCTTTATGTGGCACAATCAACTTAGTTGATTGGTCTATGTTAGCTTATGTCTAATGGTCATCTTTTTTTTTTTTGAATTATAACCTGGAAGACAAACATTGTCCCTACCCAAACTAATAAACATAGTAACTAGATAAGATAGACATTTTCCA
>JBAGKO010000017.1:1243653-1259391 GCA_037177275.1 Acacia concinna
AAGCACATCAGAAGACACCTCTGTTTCCAATTCCAACCCTCTTAACGTGCGACCTTCTGCTCCCGTGACCAATCTGGCCAATATCATCACCTCTCATAAACTGGATGGTGACAATTACTTTCAGTGGTCTCGCTCATTCCTTATGTTTCTCCGTAAGCGAGATCGTGATGACTACATCAATGGCAATTCAAGCCCCTTCTTTCTGCCTTTACTGATACGAAATTTGCCAAATGGAGAGCTGAGAATAATCAGGTCATGTCTTGGTTAATTATACGAGGTCAACTCCACGATCCCAAGCAAGGTTTATAGTCTTCTGCCTCAAATACTGCTCTTCTCCTTGATATACGATGTCAACTCCACGATCCCAAGCAAGGTTCTCTCTCTGTCTCAATATACTATAATGTCCTGTCTCAACTTTGGCAGAAGCTGGATCTTTATGACACGATTGCATGGACATGCACTGCCGATGCCCGTCTCTTCCAGTGGTGGATTGAGACTGACAGAATTTAACGCTTTTCTCATCTGTTTAAATCTTGATATGAAGAAGTACGCAGTCGTATCCTAAGTACTTCCCCTACGCCCTCTCTTAGAGAAGTTTTTTCTACTGTGAAGCATGAAGAGAGTAGAAAACGAATCTGTTTCCCTTCTCCCACCCCGATTGCAAGTGAATCAACTGCCATGGTTGCTCGTGGTGATGGCAAGAGCAGACTCTTCTGTGATCATGCAAAAAGAAAGGGCACTCTTGTGATAAATGCTGGAAACTCCATGGTCGCCCACAAGACAAGCAAAAAGGGGCACGTGAGAGTCATGGATATGCTGCGGCTAATTCTGATGTGCCACAAACAGAAATTGACCAGTTAAAAGAACCATGGATGGTTAAAAGTGCTGATGCTTCTTGTGTGAATCTTGACAACATTGGGACTGCTGTTTTATCCGATAACCTTATCCTAAGTAATGTATTATATGTCCCTCGGTTGGCTTGTAATTTACTGTCTGAGTCGGCTTATTATTCAACATGGCTGTGTGGTTCCTCTGATAGCACTTTTCAAAATGTGAGGACCGGGAGGATGATTGGTTCGTGTAAACGGGATGGAAATCTTTATTACTTTCAAGTGAATGTTGCCGTAGACATCAAGGGGCACGTTGCTGCAGTTTCAGATTCTGTTTTAAGTGAAATCAGTTTGTTACATTCGCGGTCTGGACATCCTAGTGTTGATTACTTTGAGAAATTATATCCCCAATTTTCAAATAAAGATTCATCATTTTTTTCATTGTGATGCTTGTTCCTTAGCCAAACATACTCGAAATTCCCATCATCCTCATCCCTACGCATCATCCCATCCTTTTCATCTTATTCACAGCAATGTTTGGGGTCCCTCTCAGATACCTAGTATTAATGGGGCTCATTGGTTCATCACGTTTATTTAGAGCCGGGAAAACAGCTCTCGTTTTAAGCACCTTTAAATCAAAGGCTGAGCCTCTATTTTAGAGATTAAAAATAGAATCGGACCTACAAGGGCTAGTCCTGTAAGGCCTCATCATTGAAACCCAACCTTATTACTCCCAAGTGCCCATTCAGGGGGAGAGTGCTAGTGAATGGTCTCTTTCTCGTCATCCTACACCACCTACTGCACGTCTACCTATGAACAACCTTCATAATTTCGTCTGTCTGAACCTGAAAATTTCCCAGAATGGCCTGACACCACATACAATCCACCTGAACGTTTACCTCAATCACCAGATTCACCTATACAAAATATAATGCCCACTGAGGATGAATCCAGATCTGTCCAGCATGATGAAACTGTTCAACCAGCAACAGAAACTCAACCAGAACGGGCTTGTACATCAGTACAAATGTCTACATCAGACCAATCATCTATCTCAGCCTCAAATCCACAAGAAGGTGATCTGTGGTGGCCTATCCCTTTACGTGAAGGGGTAATTTTGTTTCATGGGAATAATTGTCTCATACTATGAAATCTTTCACAGCAAATGTATCGGTTGATAGAGTGCCAAAGGATGTATATGAAGCCTTAAAAAACCCTGCATGGAGAAGTGCGGTTTATGAAGAAATGGAAGCACCAAAGAAGAACAACACTTGGGAACTCACAAAGCTTCCAAAGGGAACGACTACCGGTTAGCTGTAAATGGGTTCTTACCAATAAATATAATCCAAATGGAAGCTTGAATAAGCGTAAGGCAAGGCTTGTGGCTAGAGGCTTTACTCAAACTTACGGGATTGACGATGAAATAAACCTTTTCTCCAGTTGCCAAACTCAATACCATCAAGGTACTTCTCTCCTTAGCAGCAAATCTTGATTGGTCACTACATCAATTAGATGTTAAAAATGCATTTCTAAATGGCTATTTGGATGACGAAGTATACATGGAAATTCCACCGGGATTTAGAAATAATGTTAGCAAAGGGAAGGTTTGCAAACTTAGAAAGTCATTGTATAGTCTAAAACAATCATCAAGGGCTTGGTTTGAACGATTCTCTAAATCGATCAAAGGGGATGGCAATTTCCAATCTCAATTAGATCATATACTATTCATTAAACATAGAGATGGAAAGATGTCTAAATTAATTGTGTATGTGGATGATATTATTATTACTAGTGATGACATGATTGAGATTGATAAACTGAAAAAATTGTTGGCAATTGAAGTAAAAGATCTAGGCAGTTTACGATACTTTCTGGGAATGAAAATTGCCAGATCAAAGGAAGGAATTATTGTCTCACAACAGAAATGCATGCTTGATTTACTACATGAAACAAGGATGTTAGGATGTAGACCATGCGCAGCCCCTATGGAAACAAATTGAAAATTGGGGCAGAACAACAAGAGTCCTTTAGTTGATAGAGAAAGGTGCCAACGCTAGTTGGCAAGTTGATTTACTTGTCACATATACTATCAGACATAGCTCATGTTGTAAGTGTGGTGAACCAGTTTTCTAGTCAACCAAACAAAGAGCACATGACAGTCGTATTCAGAATCATTAGATACCTCAAGTCCTCACTAGAAAAGGGACTGTATTTCAAAAAGGGAACTCATGGAGGAACTGATGTTTATATTGATGTAGATTGGGCAGGTTCAGCAGTTGACAGAAGATCAACAACAGGGTATTGCACTTTTGTTTGGGGAAATCTTGTGACATGGAGAAGCAAGAAACAAGTTGTTGTCTCTCATAGCAGCGCAGAAGCTGAGCTTAGAGCTTTGGCTCTGGCTCTTGGTCTTTGTAAAGGACTCTGGTTAGATAGATCATTCAAAGATTTGAAATTGGAGTATGAAGGACCAGTGAAAGTCCTGTGCGACAACCTAGCTACAATTAGGATTGTCAAAAACTCTTTGCATCATGATCGAATGAAACATGTTGAAATTAATCGTTATTTTATTAATGAAAAGATAGAAGGAAAGATCATGGATTTAAGGCATGTATCCATCAAACATTAGGCAGCAGATATTCTCACTAAGCCTCTTGCAAGACCCAAGTTTGAAGAATTTATAAGCAAGGTAGGAATGATTGACATCTATTCACCAACTTGAGGAGGAATGTTAGACGACATTAGATTTAAATCCTTATGTCTCGGATCCTAAGATATCGTTAGTTAGGATTTTGTTTATTTATTTATTTGTAAATATTTGAATTTTGTAATCCCCACTATCTTAGGATCAATAGAATCTGATTGAAACCTGATTCTGTTGCTAATTATTAGGAATTAGGTACAGATTTGGTAACCCTAATTCTTCCTATTTATGTACTATGCTCTCTATCAGTAAAGTGTGAGCTGAATCACCAATCATGATCAGCTGATTATAGAAAGCACTAACCATTTCATGGCGTGCTACTTATTGTCTTAATTCACTTTCTTCAATGAAGGAAACCTCACCATTGTGTTATTATTACTGCTGATATGGTAGTTTTCTGAGTTTATCCATTGATGCTTAAGATTGTGTTGTCAAGTTAATAAGTTTTACTCTTGTTTTGAGCACAGGACACCAGTTTTATTAGGGTAAATTATTATTTACCCCTCTTTGGCCATGCTCTCATACTATTCGAAGAAGCATCTTATTTAACATGTATGTGGTTTGTTCAATTGTTACGTAGCCACTCTAATTTCTATCCTGAACAACTATACGGTTCTGTTGCAAGAATTAAGAGGGCCATTTTAATTTTCAAGAGTGGGGTTAATTCTAGTAATGGTGTTAAAATACGGAAACTTTACATGGTTGAAAGTGAACTGTGTTTTATTTTAACAATGGAACTGCTCATTTTGTAGACATTCGTGTGACTATCTCCATGAAAATTAATAGTAAAAATATTAAGTGGGGGCTACGTAGTGACAAAATAAGTTATCAGAGTTGGCTGAGACATTTTAAAGCTAGCAGAAAGATAACTGTGAACTAGTGTTTCCCGTTCCTTCAAGGTAGTTAACTTTGTGTGTTGTGGTTATAGATTAATTGCCCGCAATAGAATTTTAGATGAGATCTTAGATAAGAAGTTAAGAAACTTTGTTTTAGTTGGTTCAGCGCTAAGAGGTAATGAACACAAGGTATGTATGTGTTCTTCTCTCATAATTTGTATCTTGTATTAAATAGATCTAGCACACTTGAAGGGAAATGGAAGGAGAAGGTAGCTTATTATTCTTTTAAATAAATGGAAGGAAGGAAGAAAAAGGAATTGACATCATCTTGCAATCACAAGCTATAAGCAGGTATTTATAATATAGAGAAAAAGGGGAGAGGGTAAGCAGCTTTTGGCTGAAGTTAAGGGACTTGTATAATATAAACACAGGAGGTTAGCGATTGAGTTCTTAATATCTATCCTTCTTGCTCCTGTTTAAGCTTGTTTCAGGATGAAGTTTGTGGCCCCAAGAATTCAATAGAAGCAAGCGAAAAATAGCAAGCCAAGGAAGAGATGCTTGAGAGCTGCCATGAACAAAGATGAAGGCTTGCTAGATGAGGGACTTGAACTTCTTCTGCCATTCGGACGTCGTAACAGGTCACTTGAACCACCACCATTGATTGGCTTTCCTATACGCGAAATGCTATTACCATGCTGTACATTCTTCACTCTTGGTACTCTTCTTTGATTGCTTGTTCCACTCGAACCCATTATCTCACCATACACATCTGCGCACCCCAAAAAGCAAAGATGAACTTGTTCACATGTTCAATCTGTTGTTAGGTTTTCAGTACTTGGATCATTTAGATTTACTGTATTTTAGCCATAAAAAAATTGATGAGTGCCCAAGTTAATATCAACTGTATTTGTTATTTTCAGTAGTTAAAAGTTTAACGAGCTAGAACCATAACATAAGTTCAGGCTACTTTCATACAAAAAAATTGGGAAATAACATAAAATCAGAGCAAGGAAAAAAACAATAAAGAAGAAGTTCCTAAGTGCTTACATTTAGGCTGTATTAGTGACTTGGAAATCCTAGAATCATCATGTTCTGCCGTAGATTTGCTTGCACAGGCTGAATATGTGAGAATGGTGAGCAACAATAGGAACCACAGAAGTAGAGTTTTCTTCATATCTTTGAGCCTTGCCAGAACCAACAACTACTAAGTGATTGCTGTTCTTTTTAGAGAGATACATTTAGTTATTAGTGAAGTTTGTTATTTATAAACTGGTTTTGTTACTGTAGATGATCCCAAAAGTTCCCCTAGACACATGATTTTG
The DNA here is from genome assembly GCA_037177275.1 of Acacia concinna. NCBI lineage: Eukaryota > Viridiplantae > Streptophyta > Magnoliopsida > Fabales > Fabaceae > Acacia > Acacia concinna. Next base: position 1,249,346 of record JBAGKO010000017.1, read on the forward strand.
CCCTTTTGCAATTGCATTGGATTCTTAACAGTTTACAGCTAACATGTTATGATTTTAGTTTCACCTCTTTAAAGAATGTTAACAAATAATTTACAAATTAAATCTGGTATTTATTCTGTGAGAAAAAGTCAGATGCAGTTTTACTGTTTATTTTTAAAACATAGGAACTTTTTTCTTTTTCTTTTTCTTTTTCTTGCTATATCATTGGCTTGGTTAGAAGTAGTTTTTTCTTTTGCAATTCTAGAATTTTAGCAGAATAATTTTGATTACAAATGACTTCCTCTTCTAAGTATAATCTCTTCTGGTTTCTGTCATTGTCTGTGTCAAGATAACAGTGAACGAATATTATAATTGGGGTGGTTAGTGAAAGCTTGTTATTTCAGAAGCATACATGATGGCAGACAAGTAAAGGAATAAAGATGGGCCCTTAGGTTAAATGGAATCTAAGGAAGATTAGGCAGATCATAAAGCAGAAAATATTTTTATTCTTTTCTTGTGTACGTTGGATGAATGGCTTACTTAACAGAGTTATTCATGCTCCATTTTATTGTATAATTCACATTTCACCACTGCATCATCATGTTTCCTCTTACAAAACTCTGAAATGGTATAGTTGATAGAGATTAGTCACTTACCATAGATCAAAGCAATATCCAAATATTTAAGGAATCAATTCCAACATCTTTTAGCCTTATCTATATGTAGGTCAAGGCAGTACGTATTAGGCACATTTAGGAACAGTTGTAGGTGGTGAGGTGGCTATACAATAGTCTGAGCTCCTGACTTTCAATGAATATAGGCACTATTTTGGGATCCATCCATGGTTAAGTATCAGTTGTGGTTGAAAGAATAGAAATTAATACAGAATATAAAATTTATAAAAAAAAATTGCATTATTTACTGTTCCTCACCTCAAATTGGTTGCATTGTATGAAAAAACATCTCTAGTTAAAAAAATAATAATTTAAATTAGTTGTTTATTTTTATTGTGAACATCAAAGTTAAATTATCTAAATTTAAAATTTTAATGAAGATGTAAAAATTGAAGATTAAATACGTAATTTAACCTAAATTATTAAAATTCGATTCCAAATGCCCTATAAAGTGAGCCGGACCCATATCCTCACAAGAGCATATCGATGCTTCTCTGGAGATAACCATCAGGGCTAATCTTACAATTTATACCAGTGAAGACACTTATGAACCGTTGAATGAAAATTATATCAATTGGCTTAAGATGCTTCTTCTTTCGGCCTTTGTAGCCCCCACCCCACCCTTTTATCTAGGGGGAATTACTATAATATTTTAAAAGATTAAAAGAGTTAAATAAGATCTTATGCTCAATATACGAGAAATATCTCTTTCACATATTTATTTCGTACTCCGTAATAAGTCACTTATGATCACTCAAAAGTATGATAACTCCTAAAGATCCTGTAATAACAAATTCTAGTACTAAAAATGATGGCCAGTCCTACTGCTAACTTGTCATTAACACATTAATTATTATATATATTCCTTGACATTTCTCCCTTTTATTTATTTAGTAGGATTAAGGTGCAAATTCACTCTAGAAGCATTCGCGTATGAATGCCCTAGAAGTTTTTTTTTTTTGGCTCAATTCCGCCATGGAAGTTTTAAAAGTGGACAAATTTGCCTCTGCCGTTAATTGACCGTTAGTTGATTAAATATGTTGAACTATCAATTCACATGTCATCTACTTTATTTTTGTTAAAGTGACAATTTGTCTTAGAAGTTTTAAATCCGTTATTTTTTTACTGTTAGTTGACTAAATATGTTGAGCTGACAGCTCACATGTCATTTAGATTATTTTTTTCTAATGTTAAAATTTGTCTAAGATTTAAAATTCATCTTTTTTAAAAGTTAGATTTAAAATTTATAGGATAAATTTTCATCTTGGCAAAAATATAGTAGATGACCTGTAAACTGTCAGCTCAACATATTTAGTCAACTAACAGCAGGGCGAATTTGCCCACTTTTGAAACTTACAAGGTGGAATTAAGCCAAAAAAAACTTCCAGGGCAAATATGCTTATACGCGAATACTTCTAGAGTGAATTTGCACCTTACCCCTATTTAGTACGTTTGTTGGGCCTCTACACCTGTTAGTGGGCTTTGAGTATCATCCGCCAATAATAGGGACTAATCTTTTGTAAAATGTGAAATTAAAGTTCATTGAAAAAATATGAAAGTTAAAAGAAAATTAAGGGAAAATTGCGTTGAGGTCCCGAGTAAGGGAATATATGTCAAAGAGGTCTCATGCAAACAACAAGTTGCTCTGAAGGCCTTTGGGACTTTTCTAGAACTTATTTCAATTATACATTTATCTAAATACCCTTAGTGTTTAGACTTCCTCTAAAGTTGTTAATGAGCAGCCCCTGCAGTTGTCAATGGTTGCCCCTACGGTTGTCAATAGGCAGCCCCTAAAGTTGTCAATAGCTGCCCATTGACAACTGCATGGGCTGTCTATTTATAACAGCAGGGGTTGGTCATTGACAACCCTAGAAGCAGCTCATTGACAACACCAATGCCAGCCTAAAATTAAGGGCATTTGGGTAAATAAATAATTAGAATAAATTATAGAAAAGTCTCAAGGACCCTCATAGCAATTTGTTGATTTTAAAGGAACTCTTTAACATAAATTCCCTTACTTGGGATCTCATCATAATTTTCCCTAAAATAAACTTATAATATATCATAATTACCCCATACATAAGTATGGGATATATACTTTCCTTTTTATTCGTCCTGTTATTTTATATGCACATATTTGGATTTTCAATTGAAGAATATTAAGCATCAAATTGTGGTCTAATGATGATGTGGGAGGTGTATGGTTACAATTGTTTTTTGAAAAATAGGGTTAAATGATTCAAGTCTCTTGTTTATTTTTTTTCTACAAAAAATTGAAACTCCTCCCTCAAAATTAAATCACAACATGATGATCTTAATTAATGCTTAATTGAGAGAAATTCGATTGAGAGGATCCAAAACCCCACTTGCCCATGCCATCTCCACCTTTGTTGGTTCTTTTCTTCAACTTTCCACTCCCTTGGGGATCCCTTCGTTCGTTCTTTTCTTTCAATCTTTGCATATGATTTTGTCTTGAGATACGCTCAAACTTTATTTGAGCTAAGAATTATATTTGAATAATTAAAAGCATACTTTGTTTTCTTAATGGTAGAGTGGAGTTGATTTGAAATTCAATCTAAAAGAATTTTATATTCTTGTATTAATGAAAAATATTGTCATCCAACAAAACTTCTAGTCTTGATAGTAAAATGTTGACTCATAACTCACAACAGTGTGAGTTTAAATTGGGTTGCTAATGTAGAAATCTTATTAGTAGACGATTTATAAATATCTCTTAAACATTTGTTAAATTTGAAGGCATACTTTAACTTTTTCACTCTCTTAAATCCAACTCACATAAACTTTTGATTGTTAAAAAAAATCAAATTGATGCTACCTCTTTAATCTAATTTTCTCAATGAAAATACATTATTTCCTTCACAAGTAGGTTTGTTTTCATGATGTCTAATCAATAAGTTTTTTAAAACTATCATTTCATTTGCTTGGACGGATAAGCAAAATGACAGAATGAATAGAACATTTGGTTGAAGAATAGATTAATGAAGCCAAAGTTCAGATGATCAAATATTAAGCAATTGAATCATCCATCTCGAGTTTTTACGATCTGTTTCATTTTTCTCTCTGAAAAATAAATTGAGTAGGGTTTCAATGAACTAATTGAAAGCGCCTCATAGCTTGGAGGGGAATTTTTGTCTATTTGATCAAGCCCCTCCTTTAGTGGAGGAACCTGCTTAGGTGATGTAATTTTATGTATTGTTTCTGACTTTATATAAGTCATGGTATCTAGTTTTTATTCAGAAAAAAAAAAAAAAGATATTACTTTTCTCTTATATAGAGGGAGAGAATGACAGAGAGAAAGTTAAAGAGATATCTCTTTCTCCCTTCATTTTTCTCATATATTTTCCCACCACTTTTCTCTCCAACCAAACATATAGTAGGAGTGTATCTATTATTTCAATTATAGCGTGTGAAATAGATGAGACAATTTAATGAACAGCATGAGTTGGATTGGATTTACCAAACAGCTTGAACATTTCCTCCTCTGCTCAAAATTCTTAACTTTCCAGAAAGTGAAAGGTTTTATGAATTTGGATTATTAGGAGCATCATAGTACTGAAGCTGTTAAAAAAAAGAGTAAACCGTCTGATGAGTGAAATGACATTACATGGTTTTGTCGGATCAAACCTCATTGTTATCTTTTACAATGGCATCTTTCTCTGATCTTTTCATACATTGTACCTAGAATCCACATTATTCCATGAGTAGAGGAGAAAGAAGCTGATGAGTTGGGACAACAATATATATACACACACAAAAAGATTTTTGGGGAGAGAGTGAGAAGTTAAAGGAAGGTATATCTTTTTATTCAATCAACCCCTTTTGTTGCAGAACTAGTGTAAAAATTCAGTTTCCTAATAGAGTAGCTATTTATTTTTGTCAAACTACTCCCTCCAGTCCTAAACATGGAAGCTAGACAAGAGGTTGTTTATGGTACTAAGTATAAAATATCAATCAACTATATCTTCTAAATTTATAATTGTATCATTAAAGTATTCATATTGATTACAGTTCTCACTCTGGTGGTTCACAGTTCTAATGTACATGATTCAAAAAGTGTATTTTTTTAAAAAAAATTAATACACATTTATTATAAATAATAATTTAATTAATTTCTTAATATTCGCAAATAAGTAGTATGACTATCGACACCACCAAGTGTAATTTTTATTCTTCAGCATCTGAGATATAGCAAATTTCTTTGTGGAATATGAACCTAAAATAGGATCATGATGAGAACTTTGTTTCTTAAACATTAGCTCGTGATCATGATTGAATCAGATTATATGCTCACAACTTCTGGTTATTAATTTGTTCACTTTTACAAAAATTGGGAATCCATTTGTCGCACGTATTTTATAATTAATTAGTTAAGAAGAAAGGAATCATGGAAAAGGAAAGAGAAGTTATAATAAGCATTTATAGTTGTGGTCTATCGTCATCATGCCTTATTTTAGAAACACAATAGTTTATGCGCATCTGTGTCAATCAATGTGAGATAGTGACACGCCAATTAATAGATTACCTAAATTTTCCAAAACTCTACAAAGTGCAAAAGGAGATGAATATGATAAGAAATTCTTGTATGAACTTGATTTATCATGTCATTTGCAATAAACGTAAAACCGGATTGGACCGGCTGGTCGGACCGAAAAGCTGGCCGATCAGACCCCAATCTAGTATGGTTGAAAGAGCTAACCGCTAGCTGAGTCGACTTGGCCAAGTGGCCGGGTTGACCAAGTCTTATTTTTTTAAAAAAAAATTCCCCAAAACAACCCCGATGCCCGACCCGTAAAATACCCACCCAACCTTAATTGTACCTATGACCCGCCAATCTTCTTCATTTCTTCATCTTTGTCGATGAAAAACCGAAGATGGCGAAAGAAACATAACAGATGTAGAGGAGAGAGGACAGAGCAAACACCTCATTAGATTGTCACACTCACACACTCGCATTGACACACACACACTGGCACTCACACTTTGCAGCAGATAGCCAACAGATTGCAGGTTAAAGGTGGTGTTGTCTTCATGGTGCAACGGCAGGAACGCTATGGCGAGAACCCACTGATTACTAGTATTTCACTTACTAATATTTCACTATTTCTATTTTCCTCAAATGGTGAAACCCATTGATTCACTTGATGAGCTGAATGCAACGGCGAGATCTGTGTTTTTTCCTTATCTGAAGGGTTAACTGATTTAAGTAACAGATTTAGAGACCTTAAAACTAGAGCATTAGGAATTAATTTTCATTTTTTTGAACTGATGCTGCTAATATCGTCTTCACATTCTTGAGTTCTTTACTTCTAAATAGTTTTGATTGCTCTCATGCTCTGCGCCTCTGCCTCTGCTTATGTTTATTGTTCATTTGTTCAATATTTAAGTTTTCAATCATGCATTCATGTGCTTTTGGGTTTATCTGTGACTTCGTGACTCTCATTATCAATCTCTCTTATCCGAAGATTTTGTTTCTAAATAAATTGCTTTATCCATCTTACTTGTGCCAATGGAATAAAATTTTTCATATGTATTAATTAGAACTTGATACACTAAAGAAAATTTATCACTATTTCATTTTTCACTATGTGGATTGAAATTAAATGGTGCTACTATAATTGCAATATGATGCTTGCTGTCCCTTTGCATCTTCTTGGAATTTGTTTCTTTAGAAAAATTATATGCAAGGATCACATGTTTGCAAAATGTACACAAGAATGACCTTGAAAACCTCAAATTATTGAAGAGGTTTTTAAGTGAAATTGATTGTTGGTTTGTAATGGCGTATTGTTAGAGTCTTAAACCCTCTTAGATTGGGATTCTTCAAGTGAGTTGCTGGGAGTTTATGCTTGCCAACAATTTCTTCTAAAGAAACTCAACTACCCTCTAATTTATTTTCTAGGTTTAAAGTTTAAACAAAAAATTATGAATTAAAATTATTGATTTATTCAAGAGCTATATTATGTTTCAACTAAACAGTAAATTTGATGATAGGAAAAGTAGAAAACAAATCTCATAAACCCTTTGTTTTCCTAATTCATATGATCCTTCTCTTAGTAATTCTTTCTCTCATTAATTATGTTAGTTATGTTTGTTAGTTGAGAAGTCTTGTTAATTATGCTTGCTTGTTGAAGAAATGAGTTCAAAAAATGAGAATGTCACTCCTAGTCCGAATACCCAACCTTCCACTACCAATACTGAACCTCCCACTGCCAATTATAGTTCCAATCCTGCTCGGACTTCAACAGATGTTACTTCCTCATTTAGTTTCAAACCAAAAACTGATCTTATATGGGCATATGTTTCTCACAAGAAAGAGGGGACGCCGAATATGTACACTTGCCTTTGTTGTAATAATATCTATAGACAATGTGGCATAAATAGGATGAAGCATCATCTTGCCGGAATTTTTAGTAATATTGCCCCTTGTAAAAATGTGACTGTAAATGTATGCTATAGGATTTCAAAGGCTTTGAACGAAACTTCAAAGAAAAAGTCTATTGAAGACATTAGAGAAGAGGGGGATGAAGTAGCACACGTCAATAAACCAATTACTGATAGTGTCGCTAAGAAGAGGAAAGGTCCAGGGACTGTGGACAAATTTTTTCCTCCTAGGATAATGCCCAGAGCTCAACCAAACCTAAAGAGTGTGTTAGCATCAAAAGAATCACAACATACTATGAAGATGCTTATAGCTGAATGGGCCATTCTGAATTGCATTCTATTTAGAGCGATGGTGTGCCCTTTTATTTCAAAGAGTTATCGATGAAATGTGTTCTATTGGGCCTGGATTCAAAGCCCCTAGTGCCTATGATTTCAAAACCAACTTGCTGAGAGAGTGGAAAGATGAATGCCAGCTACTCATTGACAATCATCGATCCAAGTGGAAAGATAATAGTTGTACACTTATGGCGGATGGATAGATTGATGTGCGACAGTGGACTTTGACAAACTGCTTAGTGTACTCTACACATGGTATGGTGTTCATTAAGTCTGTTAATGTATTAGACTTAGTTAAAGATGCAGGACTCTATTCACATTGTTTTGTGAAGTTATTGAGTGGGTTGGCTCGAAGAACATTGTGCATGTGGTGATTGACAATGCTGCCAACTATGTGGCTTGTAGACGACTGATCAAGAAGAAGTACAAAAATATTTACTAGTCTCCTTGTGCTGCTCATTGCTTAAATCTTATACTTAAAGATATTTCAAGCATGCCTTATATGTTAGACATTGCATCAAAAGCATCAAAGATCATAGTGTTTGCTTACAACCACATGATATTCTTGTCTTGGTTATGGAAGAGGCCAAGTTGAAAAGAAATTGTTCATCCTAGCGCTACAAGATTTGCCACAACCTTCATTATACTTCACAGCATATACATGCACAAGCAGAACTTGTAAGCCATTATTGTTGATAAACACTTTGTGGACCATAAGTTATCTATGACTAATGCTGGAAAAATATTTAGTGCAATCATTCTAGATAGGCGGTTTTGAAATGAGTGTTATCAAATTGTGAAGATTGTTGCTCCTCTTGTGAAATTGCTGAGAATTATCGATTCAAATGTGAAGTCTTCTTTGCCATATGTTTATGAGGGCATGCAAAAGGCAAAGAATGGAATTAAAGAGATTTTCAAGGGGAATCAATACAAATATCAGTATTACACAAGTATTAACAAAGCCCGGTGGGATAAATATTTAAAGACCAATCTTCATGCATCTTCATATTTGTTGAACCCGACATTCGCTTTTAACCTTACTTCTGCCAACAAGGAGAGATTAATTGATTGCACCATATTTTTACATGCTTTTTCATAATTAATTTTGGAAATTTGATGAATTTCTTATGTTATTATTGCATGATTAAGCATGAATTTGAGAAAAGAAAATACAAATAAATTAAGTCCAATATGAGATAAAATTGTCCAAATTTGTTGATTATTTATGCAAATGATTTTTATTGGACTTTTGAATTCTACCCATTAAATAATTTTATATTGTAGGTATATGAAGAAGAAAAGAAAAGAAGAGAAAAAGAAATTGTATTCCAATTCCTTAGTCAAAACTCAAGCTACGGCTGGTCAAGCTACGGCTCTTAAAAGGAAAGAAAGAAAACAGAACAAGCGACATTATCGAGCCGTGATGGGAGCAGCAATTTTGGCAAGAATTATGCCACAATTGAAGGAGAGAATGGCGGCAGTAGAAGAAAGAGCAGCTGCAGGAAAGAAAGTGAAGTGCAGTGCCGCAGAAGGATATAAAAGGGTTGTGGGTCTGAGTTTGAGAGAGGAAGTGTCGTAGAAGAGACCACGAGTGAAGAGTCTGGCTCTGGGAGAGCAACCACTGTGAGCAGCTGCAGGCCTAGAGTATGGGAGCATCTGGTTCTGGATGAGAGGTGTGAGTGCCGTGGGTTCTGCAGGAGGAGAGAATCACGAGTGAGGCCGAGAGCTGAAAGAAAACCACATCACCACCCAGCCATTCACCTCATTCAATTTGCCTTCCCTCACCGAGAACCAGACCATCACCGTGAAGCAACCACAACCACTATCGCAGACCCACTATCGTCTTTCCTCCCTACCTCATCACCAATGTCGGTCCTCTTCTCCTTACCATCATCGACTCTTTTCTTCATTTCTGTCGAGAGCCCAACAGCACCACTGTCTTCTCCAGTTACACCGTCTCCTCCTTCCATAGCCACTATGAAACCAGACACAATCATTCATCCTTATTCCATCGTGAAACAGCAGCACCTCTCTCAAACCAGAAGCTCTCCTTTCTCTCACTCCCACGTGAACCAAGTATCTCCAAATCACCACACAATTCCCACGTGAACTAAGCAAAAAGCCACGGACATCAATCATCTATTTGTCTTTTTCCACAAACCACTTTCCTTTATTCAATTTCACTTTCACTTTCTCTCTCTCCATTTTTTTTCTCTACTCGTTGAATCAGCAGACCCATTATCATTTCTCTATCTTTATCTCTTCCACCGTGGACCCCACAAAGAAATTGTCATTCCTTTTCTTATTCTCAATGTGACCACTTTACTATTCTTTCCTATATATTATTCCACGGTGAACCCCACAGCCATTTGTTCCTCTTCCTTTTCACTACAACCCGTGAACACTTATGCAATTCTTTCTTGTCTCTTATTTCACGATGGACCCCACAACAACAAATTGCCTACTCTCTCATTTTTCAGCCAACTTTTGACTCTTTGAAAAAAAAGGAAATATTTGAATATTACATGGCTATTTTCAGAGACATGAGTGGCTGAAATTTCTTGAGTTCTTAGTGGTGAAGGAAGTGGCTAGAGCTTCAATGGACTACAAAGGGGAGTTTATTATTTTCTATTAAATTCACTTCATGTATTCTGA
>JBAGKO010000017.1:1259491-1283853 GCA_037177275.1 Acacia concinna
TTTGGTTATTTTGAACACAATATATGAGTTAATCTTGCTATTTTATCATTGTCAATTAAATTATAATATTTTAATATAACCGGTTCAACCCCCAGTCCGACTCAATTAAACCCTTTGAACCCTGAACCCGTGTTGTGACCGGTTCCTTGGCCAGTCCGGTTTTTGTACCTTGGTCATTTGTAATATAACCAATTAAAATACAACAACCCATGAGATAATTTGTCACTTCTTAAATATTAGCTCATATATTAATTAAAAGATTTCACAAGATTCACTTTTTCATTACTTGTGAAATCTTAATTAAGGGATTCATTTATTTTGAGAAAAATAAAAATATGAAATACATGAATAGCCAATTAGGATTAATATTAATTAACATACTACAAATAACGTGGCAAATCAAGTTCACACAAGAAATTCTGTGAACATGATAAATGTATTTTAGGCTCTACCTCAAGAATTAAATCCATATAACATGTTTATGGTATGTATTATTGGATTGGATCTTAACAATAAGTCAGTGAGTTACTTTAATTTGTTACCTTGACTAGTACGAGTGTCTCCTATATATTTCCCATTGCTTATGAATAGACTTTAATTATTTATAATTTTGATAGTATATATGGCAGATGTTTACATGTTAATTAATATGCTTTTAGTTTACTAAGTTAGACTCTTCCTAAATTACTTGAATTTTTAACTCTTCCTTTGTGATAAAGGGGAGGAGGAGAGAGAAAGAGGAGAAGATAGGGAGGGAGGGGGAGAAAAACAGAGAGGCTCAATTATATTCTTTCTTTTTTTCAAAAGCTTATTTCAATAATTCCTCTTATCGTGCCCCTTCTATATGATCACAGTTTCTGGACCCAATTAACTGATTAACTACCTATTAATCTCTCTTAACTAACTCTCATTTTATTTATTACATGACAATAACCCCTCCCAAGTCAAAGGGTCAAATACAGAGAAAGTTCTGTACCATATGAGAACAAATAGGCATCGGTGCAAATGGAAGAGACTTTCATATGTTGAGGCAAGCTGCCCCCAACACCCCCCCCCCCCACCAAAAAAAAAAAAAAAACCAAAAACCCCACCGCTCTCTGTTTTTTAATTGTTCATAAGTATCTTTTCATTAGAAACACTCTAATTTGAGCTATGATTAAACACTAAATTTAGGCACATCTTTACATGCTTTCTTAAATAAGATTCTATAAGTTTAAACCTTTTGCAGAAGTACAATGGGTGTGTGATTTGACACCATTAGATTGAATTGAAATGAATAGTATGTAATAATCTTATGTTCTTCTAATAGGATTTATTTTGTACTTAATTTTTTCATTAAAGTAGATTTTATATTAAGGATAGAAAGTAGTAGATTTCACACAATGTTCGTCTTTTATATGCTTATTATGTGTTTCTCCTTAAAACACACTTGTTTTCATCATTTCTTTATTCCAATAAAATCTTTTCTTCATAGGAAAAAATGATGACCTCATCTTCTCAAATCTAATTGAACTCAAAATAGTAATAATTTGTTCAAAGGTACAATTTATGTGTCAAAGATTTTCTTTTTCCCACTCAATTGGCGCGTGGTTTTTTTTTTTTTCCATTTATTGTTGCTTTCACAAGATTTCGCAGTAAAAAGATGCCCACATGTCAGTTTCTTATCATCTAACACTTTATATATAATGGTTCAACTTTATCCATTTACCTAAACTGAGTGTTTTTAGGAGAAGCACATAATAAACATAGAAATTATGAGTATAGTATGTGGACTCAAAGTAGTATCATTAGTATAATAACCTCTAAACAAGTACAACAGCAATTATCAATTAACAGTGATTATTGTTAGCCCTGTACACATGATCACACCTCCATAAATTAAATTCCTTCAACAAATACATGAAAAGAAAGAACAGTGGTCTCCCTAATTTAATCATACATACATATATATATAGATAGATATATATGCATACAAAGTGACTGGAGGATACTATTCCTTTAAAGAGAATGATGAGAGTGATATGAACTCATATATTAAAAGGAAAATGACGGAAAAAGAACTTTGAAATTGCAAAATCTTAAATAAGGTTTGTTTTACTAAGAATTATAAGGTAATAAAGACAGTTGATAAGCAATTTACAACTCATTTTATAAGAAATACTTGCATTTGGGATTTTGCAATTTTAAAATTGTTTTTCTGTCAATTTTTCCTATATCAAATGTTTGTTTGTTTCCACCTAGAAAAAGTTCTTTTGCACTCTAAGAAACAAAACTCCAGAAAGAAATTTATCTTGAATAGCGCAAAATCACTTAAAACAAGTGAAACCAAACTTTAACCTTCATGATAAGCTCGTCCTAAAAGAGGAGTAGTGGAAGAAGAAGGGAGGAAGCCATGTAGAAACAAGAAAGTGAAGCAGTAATTGTGGTTGCAGACGAAGTTTTTCCACGTGCCCGGTTTCCGACGACACCTTTTCTAACATGAGTCCCAAGCTTCCTGTGAGGAAGGAGGAACAAAAGGCTGCCCCGATGCAGCTGCCGGCAGCCGTGGCCATGGCTATGGCTGTGGCTGACATCTTCATGAGAAGAAGAAGTTGAGAGAGTTGGAAGGAAATGTTGAGAGAATAACAAGAGAGTCAGAAACAAGGAGGCCAACTGAACAGTTCTTGTCATATCTCCAAAATTTGATAAATTAATTGATTGGTTTTCTTTCTGCACAGAACCAAGCTGCTTGAAGGAAGCAAGAAAGGATGATGATGAGAAATGACTCTTTAGTAAATCTCTGTAACTATCCAAGTTCCCTCACTTTTATACCACACGTCCAATAATAATAATAATACTAAATGGTAGTTATTGATGAGAAGGTTACTTTGATGGATTAAAGAAAAAACATTAACAATGCATCTAAAATATAGTAATCATATAACTTTTGCTTCACCAACTAAAGGTATCTCAGAGCAATAACTAAAAGTAGGCAAATTAAGTCTGAATATAGATTAGTCAGATACTTGAATACCTGGTAATATGATAAAAAAAAAAAACATTGGATACAGGGTGGCCAAAGGGTTAAAAACAAGCAAAGATAAGGTGATTTTTTAAATGGTGATTGTTACAAAATATAACTAATGGAAAAATGTAAGAAGCTCATGGCCAACACTAAAGCTTCTTCCAGAAGTTTACAGTGTGAGGGGATAATACTCTAGGACTACCAAAAAATGTAAGAAGATAGATTGAAAATAAATAAAAGAAGATGAAATTTTTTGAGACTCCATTAAAAAAATTAATAGAAAGTTGAATTTATTTAGTATCAATGCTTGTAAAGGATGAGACGAGTATAGACAAGTTCACAATTTTTTAAAAAAAAAATTCAGTTGGCAAAAAACAAATTATTTACTGTCAAGGAGACTGATCTTCCATTAAAGCCTAAAGAATAATTAAAAGCCATGAGCTACTAGCTTTTTAACATGGCTTTTCACCTTCTAAAGGCCATGCCAAATATAGCCTTATCCATTAGTAATATTTCCCATTTCTGTGGTGTGGAATGAAAGGGCAGTGGTCCTCTACTTGTGTCCTCACTCACATAGAATGGTCCCTCGTCTTCTTGCTTCCGTTTCTGATTTCCCTTCCTCACCTCACAAACTTTCATTCCTCACATGCTTCACCTTCTCTTTTTCTGTGGAAACCAGCTAATATTTTCATAGCCCGCGTACTCTTTATCTTTATTCTTCAGTGCCCTCACCGAGACCAAATTTTCTGTGGCATAAAATTAAGGGTTAAGGCGCTTAAATAACTATCAACTTTTTTTAAAAGTGCAAAAATAACTATAAACTATTTTTTGGAGTAAAAGTAACCATGAAGTTTTAAAAATGGTGCAAAACCGTTAAATTACTGTAGCGCCGTTAATTTTTTATAAGGGTTTTCTACAGTATATTAACGGTTTGCTACAGTAACTTAATGGTTTTGCACCATTTTCGGAAGTTCATAGTTATTTTTGCTCTAAAAAATAGTTCATGGTTATTTTTACACTTTTAAGAAAAGTTGATGACTATTTAAGCACCTTAATCCTAAAATTAATATGACCCCCTTTCTAGAGGATTTCAATTCCAAATACTGGAAGTTTTTAGTACTGAAATCTGTAAGTCTGAATATACGTCACATTGATATGTGAATTCAAACCAGAATTAGGCAAGCAGTTAGATTGGATGTTGATGGATGTGGGGGAGTGATTAGAGATTTTAAGAGGAATTGTGTTCCATGTTTCATAATAGTCCTATTGGATTATTCTTCGTCCCTACATCTCATACTTTTTTATATGACTAGTTAACTAAATTATACTCAAACATTATCGAGCCAAATTAAGAATAACTCTCTCAAAGCTTATTTTTACATTTACACAAATTTAGACTCAAACTAGAGATCATGTACTTAAACGACCAAAGTTCCTTCACTAAGGCCAATGCCAGTTGGTGGTGGTAGTTGTTGTACACCAAGAATATGTGTGAATGTAAAAAATGCTTTTTAGAGAACTACCCCCAATTGAATCTAACAATGCTCAGATACAATTCAGTCAAATAATAAAAGAAAAATATTATAAGACACTTTTATATCTATGATCAACTCGCATCTTATTAGGAAAAAGTGTATGATAAAAGAACCTAATATCTTAATTCGAGATTAATTTTTATCACAACCCTAGTATCTTAATTTGACACTAATTCTTATCACAACTTCTCAAGTAAGAGAGGACACATGTAAACCAGAGCAGAAATATGAGTAAAAGAAAAAAAAAAAAAAAAAAAGCCTGAAACCTAAGTTAGAACTAATTTTTTAAAGCAAACCTTAAACACCAATTTCTAAAGTTGTACAGTGTGTTGAAGAAGCTCAACGCTACCACCAGACAAAAGCGAAAGTTTTTATAACTGAGCCATATTGTGTGCTATGGTGTTTACCCTTCATATGGTAGCTCAGAAGTCAGAACACAAACCTAGGCTTTTTGAAGAAGCCATCTACCTCTGAATCTCAGCAATAGTAATGTGAAGCCATTGTGTTGCTGAAACAAACTTGCAAAATTTCTTCGTTGGAGAATACAGGACACGAGACATTAGTTAACATAATCAGATTTTATTTTGGAGCCTACTTAAGAGACCCTATGTGCAAAGTTGGCAAGTCACTGAAATAGCAATGTCTTTTGGTATGAAGCATTTGCTGTACAAATACGCTTCCTCACACTTGAAATCCTATATCAAGACTTTGAAATCTTTAATTGCAGACACAGTTTCTACTATTCCCAACTCCAAATTCACCTATAAACAATAATTGGTGATCCAACACAGCAGATTTCCGTAGGTGAAAGAGTCAAATTATGACGGTGAAAATAACAATAATATTTATGAAGTTTAACAATTATCTGTCATGAAAATATTTAAAAAATAATGGAAACTAATGAAATACAAAAAACATTTAGAAGCCCTAATGGGCCCCACTCTCTCAGAGAAGCTTGGCACAACATTTTTAGCCATCATCTGGAAAACAAAATCGGTAGCTTTATGGTTTTTTGACTCTTCCCTCGACAACACCTATTGAGCCCTCAATATACAAAACTCCCAAAATGTGACCCTGGAAGCTCCACTTTTATAACATAGTGTAATACAAAATGCTCTTTTTTACCCAAGTGTGAGGGTAAGGTAGAGGGAGGGGGCATTTCAAGAAATTAAACAAGAGGCAAACATGTTCTTCCTGCCGTAGAAATCAGCATTCTGATGCAAAGAAATGAAATCACTTCAACAGACTCCGGCAGGCTTCAATATCAGATTCTAGTGAATCCAAAACAGCTTGCCCAGATGATGAAGCAATGACCCGTATTGCAGCATCAAATATGGCTTTCTGGAACAGGTCATCTTCCACCTTCTTAAGAATCTCTTTCACCACCTTAAAATCCAAACCCCCAGCTAAAATTAGCTTCCCGATTATTTCACCAAAGTTGTTTGGAGCTTTTGGTAAATCTATGCCAACATCGTCAAGCAAGGAAGCAAATAGCAAACACCCCGTGCCTAAGTCTCTTGCGGTAAGAACCCTTTTAACGTGGAGATACTCTAGGAGATTGGCAACAGGTTCAACACATGGAGGGCTTCTATCTAGTGCCAGGGAAATGGCTTCCTTGACGACCTCAGGGTTGTAAGCAGGGGATTTCAGTTCCTCCACACACTGTAATGCCTCATCCAAAATCCTCACACTAAAATATTCTTCTAGAAGAGATTGGGTCTTGCGCTTAAGTTCATCAGTATTCATTTTTGGAGCAGGAGACAGTGGCTTCTCAGAAGACATGACAGGCAGTGGGGCCTCAGCACCTGAACCAAAGTTAGATGGCACTGTGGGAGGAGCACCAACACCTCCATGAACCAGGGCACTACTTCCACTTATAAAACCACCACTACCTTGAGGCAGCAACTTTGAGCTCAGGGCTGCTGACTTGGAAAGTAAAGGAGACTGACCACGTGCAGTTGGTTGCCCAGCTGACATCTCTCCTCTTGGCATTGACCGATTCCTAGGGATCTCCCAATTGTCACCATCAATTCCAGGCATCCCTGGCATCTTCCTAGTCCCTGGCATTCCAGGCATCATACCCCCAGTACCAGGTCGAACCATGGGGAATCCTCCAGGGGAGGCATTTCCTTGAACATTACGGGTATTTCTAATGTTAGCAGTAGCCCCCGGGCGCAATCCAAGATTTTTTTCAGCCTCTGAATGGATTTCAGTGATGGTTTTTGCTTTTACCTACACAAGGCAACATTTAATAATAGTTAAACAAAAGCAATAATGCTTTATATAGATTGGCATATTAATTTTATTTAAGAATAAAGAATTCACAAGTATACCTCCTCACGCCTTGGAACCCAGTTTTTTGTACGTAAATCTAGAACATCACGGGTCATGAATCTTAACCGTGGAGCAAGTTGAGGATTAGCACTCAATTCTTTCAATCGGCCAAAGTACATATCATTAATACGCCGTGATTTTGGGCTTTCATCAAGCTGCTTACCAATAGTGTTGAAAAACTGACATATAGCTTCAACATTCTCCTCAACAGGACAGGCCTTGCCATCTGGTGGTCCTAGAAGCTCCTACTCCACACAACAGTCCACCAATAAATAAATCTGATAACCCACACCATAATTTAACAGGAAGTAATATGGTAAAAACTGACAAGGATTAAGTTCAGCAAGCACCTGAACAATGTGATGGACAATTTTTTCAGTAACCATCTTCTGCTTTAAGAGCTCCCCAATTAATCGAATGTTTCCCAAAGTACGAAGCTTGACCAGTCTTTCCTTATCACGGCGCTCCATCTCCTGCTCAGGCACAGTCATCTGCCTAACTTCTTCCCTCAATTTATCAGCACCTTCAAAGGCCTCCTGGCAGTTATTTAAGAGCACTCTCTTAAAAGTGATTTCTTTCCCACCAGGTTCTTCAGAAGGGAATGGTGGCAACTTTTCATCAAGATCAGAACACAGAAGAGCATACATGGGGCAAAACGTTGGTTCAAGCACTGCCTTGTCAAATATAAGCGAAATGACATCCTGTATTTGCAAAGCAAAGCAAATCAATCCAGAACTATTTCAATGAACAATCACAAATTCACAGCAGCGATCAAAGAGCAAACCTTCAAGATGTCAGCTGATGTAATGCCAGCATCAATCAATTGACCCTTCAGGAGATCAAATTTCTCAGGAGTCAACTTATTTAGAATCCTGCATTGCAACAAATAAACATGCATCAGTAATTATAAGAATTCCAAGAACTAATAAAAAAAGAAAGAAAACCCTATAGGGAAAAAATTAAACACAACAATGTTTTCTGTCATTGACATGTTAAGCATGCTTATCACCTTTAATAGGAGGCATTGCTCTTCAGAGATAGCTATTCATCCATTATGGCATGGATATATAAGTTAAGACTTTCTTTTCAAAGAAAATCAGAATTATGGCATAAATGACAACCCAAATATGCCATGTAAGACTCAAAACCCACATTAAACAATTGTTCTACATCTATCAATTATATATTACCCTTTCACAGTCTTCAAGACACGATCCTTATCAGAAAGACTTCCCCTTCTAACTGACCATGGCACTTCAGCCTTCACTAGAGTAGGAGCAGGTCCTCCCTGATTTTACACAGGCGCCAAAATTGTAATCTTGGTAAAAAAAATAAAAAAAACTAAACATGTAAATAAAGTTATATGTAAATCATGCAGTGTTATGCTTTAATATATGTAATAATAAAATTCACTAATTCTTCAAATAATTTTATTTAATAAAGTCAAGAAAATATTGTCATAATTAGGTACATAGTTAAAGAAGCAAGAGGCCACTGGCTATATTTCCAAACGAAAACCAATACAGACCATAAAAGGACGAAATTATCTTCTACCAGAATAAAATCCTCAACCAAAATATCCAGATAGGAAATATCACGTGTTCTGCATTTAAATGGATTGAGGATTAATTAATTATTAACTGAGAAGCTTATATACTGCTACTATTCAAACACGTCCATCAAATGAAACATTACCTTCTGTAATCATAAGAAGCAACAAAAAGAGAAGAAGCTAAAAGAATATTTCCCAGACATTGATTATTCATGTCCAATGTTGAAAAACAGTATATATGCAATTACTAAGTCAAACCTTTATTACAAAAGTAGTGCAAATACACAACTATGGATTGCAAGCAATTCTCAACGGGCCAGATCAAAAAACAAATTGTAAATTGTCACATTTAGTATCATGCATTCAGGACGATGCAGGGCTTAAATGGGAATTCATAATTAACTTCTTCCAGTGCTACTCACGTTCACAATTTGAACCAAGCTTTATGTTAGAGATGCTTATATATGCAAATCTTCGAAGATGCTACAAAATGTCAATATTAAACTGATAAATGCACGTATGCTTAATTTTATTGCCAAGTCTAGACCAAACAATCTTCAAACAAATATCAAAAAGTTTCCAGAAGATAGAAGATAACATGCAAAATCAACCATGAAATCTGTCAATGCTTGCCACCCCTGTTTAAGAATCAGTACCTTTGCAAAATTCAATTGGTCTTGGCGATTAATCTGACTAGCATCTGGCTGTCTTGAGTCATATCGATTGCCAACTTCTCTATTCTCCTTTACAGTGTCCCAAGATCTTTCTTCAGCAGGAGAAAGTTGTCCAGACCGGCCACGCCAATCACGGTTATCTGGCTCAGAATATCGATTCTGAAACTGATGTGGGGGCTGAGGAAATAAGAAAAAATTTCTTTACTAATATGTGTGTATAAATCCACACAGGAACCCTTATCCAAGCCAGAAAGAAAAACTAATCCTCAAAGTACAACAACAAAAAACCCAAAGAAACAATCCAATTAAATGATTGAGACAGAAAAGTGTCTGCTTAAAAATATTGCAGCAAAATCGACTGTAGATACCACATAAAAAGACAGAACAAAGCCAAAAACCAATTGATTAGTTCCCAAGCTAGTGATGCACCAAATTGATTTCTGCCTAAAATATTTGGCCAAACTAAATTCTTCTTACATTACTTTCCGCACGAACCCAGCTTTGATCTTCACCAAAGAGTTCAGCTTCTATCTCTTGCTTGATTTTTATTATATCATCAGGGACCTCAACAGCCTGAGAGAAAGAGATGTTAATAATCAGAATTTTTATTAGAGAATAGCCAAAGCAATGTTAAGACATGAATAATATTTCAGAAGTCAAATCAATACTAGAAACAAATCAATAGTGCATTATGTAGTTCTAAAAGCAAAGAAATAAACCAGATGGGAGAAATGAACTATTGAATATGGAAATCAACTATTCAGAAGCTTCAAGAACAATGCAGGTAGCTTTCTAATGAATCAGACTTTAAAAACAAATTCCCAACAGCACCATCTGATTGGCATAAAATAGAATAACACCAGGAGCATACCCCTAAAACTATCTATACAAGGAAAGAATGCTAATCAATTATTCCTAAATAACAAAGAAAAGGAAACAGATCAAGGATATCAATTACCTCTCTGAACTGTAACAGTTGATCTCTGGTGTATTGCACCCTGTCACGGCCCTCAAACCGTGAATCACCAGCCTAAAAAGCCAAAGCCAGAAGAATGAAAAACATAAATCTCTATGTAAAATTAAGAGTTGAATTTTCACCATTTGACCAGATAAACTCACGAATGAGTACGACAAGACACTAGACAACAACAAAAATATTTTAATTATCTGAATGTTATTAAACAAGCCAACCCCCAATAATATTCCTGAAATAAATATAGCAAATATCAAATGAGTTCTATGTATGCGAGTCCTTTATAGGCAATCTATGACTTCATCATGCCCACCTAAAGCCCACATGTCAATTTTTGTCCATATTTACAGCAGGTACACATACTGAGTGGCCCACCAAGAATTAGGACATTCAACTTAAGTCAACACTTGAACTTAGATGTTGTTTATTATTTTATAAACTTACTAACCATAAAACAATGAAAATCACAGTAATCGGAAGGCATAAGTTTCTAATTCACTGTTTTTAGCTCTATTTCTTGTTCGATTAGACTGACCAATTTTCTGCAGGTTTTCTAATTCGAAGGAGTTTCCAAAATGTATAACAGTATAGTACTACAACCAGTATGTATATTGCGCAACTGCAATGCATACAAGTCTTAATTTCCAGATTCCAACTTCAGCAGAAGACTCCGCTCTCATAATAACTAAAAAAAATTGATTTTGTTAAGAAAATCAAAAGAAACTAACTTGTATGATATCCAAATCTAACTTAAATCATGGCACCAATTAATTAAACCAATAAAGCATATATAGAGTGGACACAAAGCATCGTACTTTATATGCCATTCATCGAAACTTTTTACAACTAAAGCTTAATAAAATATATGGGCAGAAGCAGGCAAAAACAACAGCGATAATAAACAATCAATTAATCAGATACAAAAAAAACTAAAAAAAAATCGATAAAAGCCCAGTATTTTAAGATAAATAAGGGATGAAAAATTCAGATCCAAGCTAAGGGGTCAGATTTGATTTATGCCTTAATTAAGAATGATGATGGAGCACCGCCATGGGGGCGCAAGACTGGAAGATCAGAGGAAAATGATCCGAAGGCAGGGAAAGGAGATGATGCGGATGAAGAAGACTCGTATCGAGGACCGAATAGCCTGCTTCCGCCGCCGCCGCCACGACCACCACCAGGCCTCAAGCTTATCACCGTTTGATCACCTTGCTGCATACCTCAGGAACTTTCACTTGAAGATGAAATCTTCGTCTAGATTGACCAGAGAAACACAGAACGAGATTGAGCGGCGATTACCGCAGAATCTGAGGGAGATACTTGACACGAGAGAGAATGGAGCTCGTGGATATTTCTCTCTCTTCTGCGAGTGTGCGAAGAGGAGAACGGCGTGAGGCCGGTGGGATGCGTACAAAAAACCCTCGTTAGGCGAGTATAAGAAATTAGGAATAAGAATTTCTTTGAAAAAATATTTTTTTTATTTTGAAATAAATACTTGGAAAAAAATTTAAATCGTTTTAAATTTCACAAAATATTTTTTTTCGATAAATAAGTATATTTTGATTAGATTGAAAGTATATTTTGGCAGTTTAAATATGAACTAAATTCTGATTTTCTTTTTTTGGGGATTTCCGTTTGCCTATAATCTATTTTGTACCTATTAATAATCAACGTCAGATACATAATCTATCCCCAAACTTTAATAATTATATCCAATAATTATTTTGTACCTTTCACTTAATTCGGATCACATGTGTTAATATATTTTAGACCCGTTAAAGTTTTGAACCAATATAATTTCTTATATATATTTTCAGGTCTTTTTTTGACTTTGATATATATCCTGTATAGGTTTTAAAAATATTATAGAAACTCTATAAATTTTAATTATTTTGGAAATAATTTAAATAATCACTAGGCCCCAATATTTGACCAACGTTTTGGGTGATAGGATGGAGAGCATTTTTTGTTTGTTTAGAAAAAGTAACCACGTGCATGTTTGTTAGTGACTTTTTTTTGGATGGGGAGAAAGGGGGGAAAATTGAATATTAGGTTTTAAAACTTCTATAAATAGTAAAAATAATTTATTATATTTTTGAGAGTTTTCTCTCCTAATTTTTTTTCCCCCAAATTTTCTCTCTATCTGAATATAAAGTTAGTGTAGAGAGTGTGTGACTGGAAACTCGTGCCACACTAGTAGCTCAGAAGCAAGGAAGATTCAGGCTGCAGAAAGGAGCCACTAGATCGGGTGCCTGAACAAGGTATGCCGATCATTAATCAAAAAATCTAGACAAGGAGCCAAAGAAGAGAGTTTAATGTCTGACCATATGGAGGACGTAAAGGGGTGTTATGACAAGTATTTGCTAATCCTCAACCAGAAGAATTGAAACACAATAGACATTGTATAAGGACTCACTTTAGGGATTTAAGAGGAACGATTATAATGGTGTAACATATAGTGGCTCAGCAATGGAAGAAGACCCACTACTTTTAGACCTTCTAGACCAAGGAATTACTGCACCCCTCAAAGATAAAGCAACTTATGGAAGTTTATCCAATGGTACCATGTTCACTTAAGAGTTTAACAAGTGTTGCCACCCATGGAATAATGCATTAATAATCATTGTACTTGGGGCAAGATTTCACCTGCTTAAACTTAAAGAGCGCTTATGTCGAATATGGGGTTTTTGTGACTTTGAACTCATAGATGTACCAAACAACTACAACGTTGTGAGATTCAACAATGACGGGCATTAGGGTAACATATACAAGAAGGTTATGTTTAAAGGTCCTTGGGTCCTATTCCAACAAATATCGGGGCAAGGGTGCTCTTGGGTGCTCTTCATACTTTGATCCATTTCAAAATCCTTTGGGGAAGATTGCTACTTGGATGATAATGATGAATATCTCTCTTTACTGCCACTCAACAAATTATATTTAGAGATTGGAAGATATGATAGGGAAAACCCTTAATTTGAAACCCTTTGGGGAAGATTGCTTGCATATGTGTAGAGTTAGATCTACAGAAAAATTTGTTATGAGTCATCTGCGCCTCTGCATTATTCAACATAGAATATGAGGGTTTGGGCCTTATCTGTTTTGAGTTTAGGATATATGATCATAGAAAAGAGGATTGCCCACGGAAGATGAAACCTACTGAAGAAACCTTGACAGGCATCAAACAAACGGTAGTGATAGCTCCCATGAGCAAACAACTAAAAACCACCATTTCGGTGTTGAAAGACCTATTTGGATCGTGGATGCTGGTTTAACGGCCCAACAAGACTTTGGGTGTGCTCAAAATGAAGATTGCAATCGATACTTTTGAAAAAATAAGATTGAGTAAAAGTGCGATTGGGTAAAAATAATATTAGGTAATTTGATTTGTGTTTGAAATAAAGATAGCAAAAGTTACTTTTGATGAGAAATAATTGTTATGTTACATATATGTGTGTGAATTATATATATATTTAAATATATTGTGATATTTATACTAGTTCTAATTAGGCTTAATTGACTTTTTTGACTTCCTTAATCTTTCAAAAAAAAATCAACTGGGCCTTATAATTAGGACATGAGGGAGTCTTATTACATGTAAATATAGTGTGTTAATTATACTACCTTCTGGCTTAATTATAAAACCTAATTGACTCTTTTGGCTTTCTTAATCCCTCTAAAAAAATTAATTGAATCTTATAATTAAGATCAGATATAATAAAAAAATGTCATTTAAAAAAATAAAAACTCAATCTGACTCAAAAGCACCCTCTCCCTTACTTCTACTTTTCCATGCTTTTGATACTCCAGTCCAATGGAATCAATCGCCTCGCCCAAACATTTCACTCCAATGGCAATTGATGATGTGAGCCCAATCGTGACAATTGGCTACCGAGACGGGCAAATAAACACGCTTTACCTTCGAGACCTGATTAGAATCGGGGGAACCTCTTGTTAAGGGGTATGAGAAAGAAGAGGGAAAGAAAGGTGGTAAGGTGGAGAACTATTGAGTGGGTCAAACGAAATTTACAACCCCAACTACTATAGATGAAGAAAATAGAGAAATGACAGGGCTGACTGCCCAAGAACCAATTGCAGTAGACGAGGCTTTAGTGAAAGAAAAGATTATATCAACAAAGATTGTAGACAGGGATATTCTAACAATGAAAGGCCCCTCACAGAGGATGACGAGGAAAGATAAGATAAAGGCAAGTCAAAAAGGTAGGAACATGTCGACTAACCATGGAAAGGAAAATCTCTCCTTCGAAAGGGGGGCAGCAAGTAGTAAGGCCTCACCAGAGGGTTTTGTTATAAGAAACAAATGAAGTAAAGTACATATCCTTATAGGAAATCCAAGCCCAAAGCAAAGTAGTCCACAAATGCATTATGTTGTAAGCGGCAGCACTGTGAACACTGATAGTAAAAAGAGTCAACAACATGAACAGGATCCTAAAGGAACTAACGAAAACCCACGTCCATAACTTGACCCAATTGAGACTAAAACGCAAGGCCAAGTCGCACTAGCAAGATATGAGAAACCTTGGGAGAAGCAGCAAACAGAGGGCACCGGTAGTGAAGGTGACACTTGACAGTATACACAGAATGCTAGAAAAAAGAGGAACCTCGGCGAGGAACAATATAAATGCAAAGATGCAGGTGGTGGAAGGCGAGGATAAGTCGCCTAATAAGTATGTATTGCTTCCTACATCCTCTTTGAATGTCTTCGTTTTTATGACTGTGTCTACCTAGAATTGTTGCGGAGTGCGGTATTGATCATTTCCATTATTATTTAAGGAAATTGTCAAGAAGTATAATATTTTGGTAATGGGATTAATGGTAACTTGGATTAGTGGATTGAAAGCTGACAAAGTAGTGCGGGACTGCGGGGATTAGGATTTAATAACTGGATACATGTGGAAGCCACTGGCTTTACGAGAGGCACATGGGTCTTATGGAATTCAGGTGAAATGGAGTTAGAATATATAACCTCAACTCCGCAATTGATCCATTGTAAAGTCACTGAAAATAGGGAGGTTACTACTGTTATCTTTGTTTATGGAAACACTTTGGTGCCAAGATGTTGTCCTCTATGAGAGGCTCTAAGAACTATTGCGCAAAAAATTCGGGGGCCTTGGCTAGTCCTTGGTGATATGGACACTTTCTTATCCAGAGATGACAAACAAGGAGGTGCTCCACCACCCACTACTATGATGACAGATTTTCAACAGTGTATCACGGACTGCTAACTTTTTGAGGTGCTATTTTGTTAGAGACAGGTACACATGGGAGAAGGAAGGGGTGAGAGAACATCTAGATTGGTCTCTCTGCAACTTGGATTGGAAATTAGCTCATCCCAACATTAAAACTATGCACCAGTTGCGTTTTAAGTTTGATCACCGAGTCTTAGTAATCACAGGAGAGGCGGACATAAGGAGTAATAGAGCAACCAGAAGGTTCATGTACCAAACAGCATGGAGCCTACAAAAAGACTTTCCATAATTAGTTAAACAATCTCGGGGAGGCAAATCATAGGAAGAGGGTTATAAGAGGTTTGAGACAGAAGCTCAAGGTTGGAACGATAAAGTGGTTGGCAATATTCCAAGTAAAAAGTGGGAAATTATAAGAAGAATAGAAGCGATTGACAAAGTGCGAATAAGAAATCCTCACAGTGGTCTTTTCAGATTCGAAAAAGCTCTATGGAGGGAATTTAATAAATTGAATAGTCAAGAGGAGTTTGATATGGTACCAAAGGTCACGATGTAAATGGCTAAAATTTGGTGACAAGAATACTAGATTCTTCCACGTCTCCTCAGTGATGCAAAAAAAAAAAAACACAAGTGTAATGGAATTGAGGCTTTAAAAGATGAACAAAGGAACTGAATTCATGTTCAGGGCTCGCTGAAGACTATGGTAGTGAAATTTTTTAACGAATTATATGCAAGAGATCCCTCAGTGATGCCAGCTACTGATTGGCCTTCAAGCTAGTAACAGACTCGGCGAATGCTATACAACTGTTGTTAACTAGTTGTAACCATG
Organism: Acacia concinna; assembly: GCA_037177275.1. Classification (NCBI taxonomy): domain Eukaryota; kingdom Viridiplantae; phylum Streptophyta; class Magnoliopsida; order Fabales; family Fabaceae; genus Acacia; species Acacia concinna. The sequence goes on from JBAGKO010000017.1 coordinate 1,275,597, forward strand.
CACATCCATTAAAAGATTTGATAGGGGAGATCCAAGAGTTATGTTACCTTGAGTAGGATCTGGTAATAACACATAATTACAAAGAAGCTATTAGGTGCACGGATTATCTTGTGAGGAAGACCGTGAAGTAGAAGCTGATATGAAAATATTGACAACACCTCCAGAGTTCTGTGTGATTCAAATGGCCCATGATCCGACAGACAGTATATGGGGGAATGCCCCTGAGGAACTAGGAATATCTTAATGATCTAAGCTCAAGCATATGCTTGCCTTTGTATGGAAAAAACATTAGTGATTTTTTATGAGGTAGATACATGAACAAATGGAAAATCACAATTAAAAAAAAGGATGTAATAACATCTAGCTTCTGAATATTACTTTTAAATGTAGAATTCTTTCCTCATTTTTAGCCAAGTGACTAGGAAAGAAATGAGAGCACCTCACTTCTTTTCTTTATGTGATTTGATCATGATATATCGAACACCCTAATTTTATTTGTAACACATTTCACGTGATGTTATGTGTATTTATTGTGCTTCCAACCCCATAATCTTATTTATAGGTTAAGGTGATAAATGTAATTGGATGCAATTAGATAATAACATGGCGTTAGACGCATCAAGAAAATAATGTCAAACGGTTAGATACATCATAAATAAAGATGTTAGATGATATTTTACCCACAAATAAAATGCTTATTGTTTTTTTTCCCCTAATTCAGATGCATATAATTAGGTGAAAGACTACAATATTGAACTTTTGTAAAGCATGCAATAATTTAATTGTTAACTTAATCAACAATTCAAAGTTCAGGAGTTAGGAAGACGGTCAATATAATATTTTTTTTAATGGAGTAAATCAAGATCATATTGTAGAAATACAAAGATCGTGAATCCAAAAGGTTGGATGCCACTCTCATGCCGCAGGGCTTAAGAGGTGAACAATTGTTCTGTTTCACCAGTAGTCCCCACAAGAACAGACCCCGTCTTTAAAATGATGGAATCTGTTTGCATCCCTTACAATAATAACTCTGTGTGTGATCTTTGATATAAATTTAGTTGCAGTATGACAATCTAAACAAACCCGAAGATTCTTAATGATTCTGATTTCAGTATTTGGCTCAGTTGCAATAAGACCAAAAGCAATGGCCAACTTCTCACTGTGAACATTCACCATGAGTTCCTTTTCTTCCTCTTCCACATCATACAAAGACGTGACAGTCTCTGAATGATATCCAAGCTCTCTCATCTTTCCAGTTAACTTTTCCAGCATTGCATAAATAGCTGTTGTGTGAGAATGGGACCGATCACCAGATACAAAGACGTGTGGAGTCCCATTAACCTCAATTAGAGTACACCCTGGAGTCTTCGCCAGTTTTCTTTTCTTGACCACCTCTCGTATTGAAGCAGCCTTCGGAAAATTTCTGTCAACAGAGTACATATTAGAGAGTAAAACATAGTACCCTACACTCTCCGAGTCCATTTCAAATAGCTTCTTTGAAGCCATATCAGCTATATTCATGTTTTTGTGAATCATACAAGCACCAAGCAGTGTACCCCACACAGCAGGACCTGGCTCAACTGGCATTCTCCTAATAAACTCTAAGGCCTCCTCTAGTTTTCCCGCTCGTCCAAGAATGTCCACCATGCATGCATAGTGCTCAGTTATAGGCTCAATCTGATAATTATTGACCATAGTATGAAAAATTTCATCTCCTTCTCTTACCAAGCCGGCATGACTGCAGGCATACAAGATTGAAAGAAAAGTGACACCAGTTGGATGGAAGCCTAAATGCAACATCTCATGGAAAAGCTTAAGTGCTTCATGCCCATAACCATGGAGTCCATACGCAGAAATCATGGCATTCCAAGTGACAATATTCTTATCAACCATTAAGTCAAATAATTGCCGCGCCTCCAAAATGTTTCCACACTTCGCATACATGTCAATTAGAGCAGTTGAGACATAAATGTTGGGCTCAAGATTTTTGCTTTTAATCAAGTCATGGACCCATTTTCCAAAACTTAATGCTCCTAGTTGAGCACAAGCTGAAAGAATAGTTGTGATTGTAATAGGATTTGGAGTAAATTCGGCAATCATTTCCTGAAAAAGAGAAATTGCTTTGTCCGTTAAACCATTATGTGTATAGCCTGATATCATAGCATTCCAAGCAGCAAGAGTTTTCTCTGGCGATTCATCAAATAGTTGGCGTGCCATGTCTACTTCGTTGAGTCTATTGTACACAGTCGTAAGGGCAGTTGAAACAGACGGATATGATATAATACCAGATTTTTCACAAAATCCCTGGATATTGCAAGTCAGATGCAGGTGACCGTAAGGAGAAGACACTGGAATTAGTCCTACAATAGTGCTTGATCCAACTCTTTCACCAGAAGTAAGTATTTGTCTGAAAAGCCTTACTGCAGATTCAGTCTCGTGGTTACAAGTAAACCCAGAAATCATTGCATTGTAAGCTATCAAATCCGGCTGACTTATCCTCCTGAACAATGACCTTGCCGAGTTGATCTGCCCGCATTTGGAATATAATGAAATCAAACCCGTCAGTACATAAGCATCATAATGAAAACCCAGTTTGGAGGCTAAACCTTGAATCCCCAACCCAACGTTCAACTCCTGCATCTCTGCTGCGGCAGGAAGCACAGTTGCCACAGTCGTTGAATCCAACCGCACCCTTTCTGCAACCATATCCCTAAAAACTTCAATTGAATCACCGTAACAACAATTCCTCACTAACCCAGTAATCATTGTGTTCCACAAAACAGTATCTCGCTCAGGCATTCTATCGAACACCTTCCTTGCCAACTCAACACGGGAAAACTTAAAGTACAAATCGATAACTGCGGACCCAACAAACAATTCGAAGCCCGACCCATCAACAATAGATTGAGCATGCAACAACATTCCATACTTCTCATCAGGAAACCCCGAAGCAGCCATTATAGCAAACGAATAAGTGAAGTTATCAGGCCTAACGTGAGTGTTTCTCCGCATATCCGCGTACAAAGAAATGGAGGACGAAGGAGAAGCATTGGTGGAGAAACCTCTAATGAGGACGTTGAAGAGGAAAATGTCAGGGTTGGGTATGGTAAAGAAGAGATGACGAGCTTGTTGAATGGCGCGAAAGTCAAAGAGCTTCTGGGTAAGCTTGGTGACAGTGGCAAGGTCGTACTGGAGGCCATGGACAATTATTTGAGCGTGGGTTTGAACGAGCTGAGAGAGAGCGGAAGCATTTTTCACGATACTGAGGAACAAGTTCCGACTACCTGGCGCACCCAGTGAGCAAACGTCTCTGTGAATCATTTGTATTTGCTGCTTGGGCGTTTGATTATTGACATTTCCATTTCGAACTTGTCTGTCAATGAGAAGTCGAGGACGGCTCTCTGATTCACCTTTCGAATCTGGAAGCCGGAGTACATACCATTTACTATCTTAGCATCTTTAAAAAAAAAAAACACACACACACACACACACAAAAAAGAAAACAAAAAGACAAACACTTTACTTCGTTGGATTTGATGCATTCAGTGCAGTTCTAGACTTCTAGCTGGATTTGGGCGAGGGTTGTCAAAACCAGACAGACAGACGGAACAGTTCCGTTCGAAGTCTGCATTAATTGCTCAGCACATTGATGAGCACCTAAAGCTCATCACGCAAAACGCACCGTTTGTATTTATTAGCGGAAGAAACAAGGACATTCGATGCTCCAAATTAGTCCATCTATCAAATTTTCCGGCATCTTCTTCACTCAAAACCAGTGCATCGTCTCTTCTAAACGTAGAGAAGGTAATAGTAATACATACCGGAAGGATTTTGACGCTATAATTAACCTTTAGGTAAGCAAAAGAATAAAATTCATTCATTGAAGGATAAAAGGCATGTAGCACCATAAACTTTACTCCAAAGGCGTTTGACACTATAAACTTTTTTTAAGGGCAAAAATATTCATAAACTCTTAAAAAGGGGCATCCAGCACCACCACCGTTAACTTTTTAATTTTTAAGAGACACCCAGCACCATAAACTTTCTTCTTAGGGGCATTGGGCACTATAAATTTGGATTTTTTGACAGAATTTTCACCCAATTTTAAAAATTCATATCTAATTGTACAAATATCTAATTGAGATGATTCTAAAGCTCAAATATCTCTTATTAAGTCTAGTTTTAGGGAAAAATACATTCTTGGTTCAATTGGGATCAGAAAATTCCTAATAATTTTATCTTTGAACACTACTCCAGAAACTGACAAATTTTACTGGGTAAACTTCAAAAATTCATATTTCTTAATATGTACATCTAAATCATGCAAATGACATATTAAATTAAAGCTTGAAATGTATAGTTTTAGGGAAAAAAATACTTTCTTGGTTCAATTAGGATCATAAAATTCCCAATAATTTCATCTTTGAACACTGCTTCAGAAACTGACAAATTTCATTGGGTAAACTTCAAAAATTCATATCTCTTAATATATACATCTAAATCATGCAAATGACATATCAAATTAAATCTTGAAATTTCTAGTTTTAGACTGGAAATTTTCATGATTTTTGGACATCATTTGCCTAAGATAAACTGACATACAATAAGACTACCGCCAGTCTCATTAGAGAAATTAGCCAAAACTTACTTTATTTATGATTGTTACACGAAAATTGACCATTTTATTCCTCTTATATTTTCATATACTTAGGGAATATGATGAATAAAAATTTGGAATGTTACACATCTCTTATAAGCCCATCAAAAAAATAAGTCACTTAAATTAAGCAGCATCCAAACGAGCCCATTTGTTGTTAAAAATGGGCTACAATGCTTCAAGAAAAAAAGAAGAAGAAGCCTAAATGACTTCGGGAAATTCCCGATCCCGTCCCGAGAATTTCTCATCCTGTCGGGACGAGAAATTTTTGGGATCGAGATCGGGATCAGGATTGAAAATCAATCACAAACCCTTTTCGGGATCGGGATCGGGAATGAGACTTCCCGATCTCGTCTCGTCCTGAGCATACCCCTAGTTGCCACCAACACCAAGCATGGTATCCCAAGGAGCAAAACCAATCTTAATATAAACTTTTATTTTTAATCTAATTAATGTTTTAAAATAATTGTAAGCTAAAGAAACATATAGCCAATTAAAATTGAGAAAATCACAATTAGGTCCCAATTAACAAATTTAACTTCAATCAGGTCCCAATTAACAAATTTAACTGCAATTAGGTCTCACAAAATCACTAAATTGCAATGAATTCTCAATGGACTTGAATGCAATTAATTCTAAAAGAGACAAGATAAGTATGCCCCTTTCAATTAAAATTGAATACACTGATTTTGAAGATTCTGTAATCTACATTTTTAATCAAGAATACATATCTTTTTGAAGGATGTAAGAATCGTTCGATAATTGATGAAGATTTGTACAATTTTTAGGTTTAGAAGATGAAACCCTCAATTTTAATTTTTTTTACATTATAGAGGTCATATTTGTCCTTTTGCCTTTATAATTAATTACACCTAAATTCCTTATGAGCTAATTACAATTTGGTGATTTCGTGAGACCTGGTTACAATTAAATTTACTAATTGGAAACTGATTGCGATTTTCCCAATTTCTATATCATTCTCTTTTTATTAATAAAAAATTGATATTAACTAATAAGAATTGCTGCAAAGAAAACCCCAAAAAACCTAATAAAACTCTAAAAAATGTATTTTATTTCTATGTGAATAAATTGATTGTGTATATTACTCCTTTTATCTTCGGGAGAAAGACAAATAAATACCCTGAAAATATGAGAAACCCATAAAAGTGACTCGAATTTCGGAAAGGACAAATAAGAGGCGATGACAAAAACTCAACAGAGAATGATTAAAACTGAGTAGATAATGACTAAAACAAAATGACTAAAATTAAAAAGTAATAACTAAAATTCAACAGAGAATAACTAAAAAATGACCAATTTTTAGCCCCTCATTTGTCATTTTTGAAATTCGAGTCACTTTTTTGAGTTTTTCATGTTTGCAGGGTATTTATCTGTCTTTCTCCCTTGATCTTAACATAAACCTATTTAATTAATTTAATGAAAAGGGATAACCAGAGAAACCCAAGTCTCATGAGCTGCTCTTCATCAATTTGCAGTTTCCCTTTTCTTTCCTTTATTTTCATAAATATAAAATATACAACGCCTTCAAATACATAATCTCATTAGTGACGTTGACGTTAACAAACAGACAAAGGCAAAGGCAGCGATTAGTCACATCCAGCAATGTGCAAGGACGCCAACCATTGACGTTAATGGGAGAGTAAGAGACGGGTATTTATGTTAATAATTTAAATACGCTATTGACTCTTACTACTTTTATATTTATTTTTAGAAAATAATATTAATGACTATGGCTTTCTTTCTACCCTATATCATATAAATTATAGTTAAACTGTCGGAATAAGTTTGAATTTATACACCAAAATTCAGATATTTATTAAAGAACAAATAGAAAACAATTAATCAATTTCAAGATAAACAGGATTTATGCCAATTCTAACTCTTATAGTCTTCTTAAGTTATAATATGAACAAATAAAGGAGTCCATCAACGATGTGATCATGATTAATGAATAGCATATTTAAATTATTTATTTGTTACAAAGCACATCATAATAATACAACTTATATTGAAATTCGCACATCAAGTTGTTGATTTATTTATTTTTTATTTAAACCATATGTAAAATCTTATCTAAAATTCTGTTGGGATGAAGTTTCTAATACTTCCACCAAACCACTCACTTTCAAGTAGCCATTTTGATTGGAAAACAAGAAACTTTTTTAGCTTAAAACTAATTATTTTGTATGATAGATGGAAAGGGAGGTATACCATTACATCAAAAGATTCTTATAAAACCACTCACTGATCGTGGATCTAGCGATAAGGACCAGCCTCAAATTTAACCGGGTCCAAAAAGGCCCACTAACTTGTGGAGCAGGCCTGTGTAGAGCACAGATAAGCCCAACATTGAACTGGGCTTCAGAACTTACTCGCCAATTTTCTCAATTCTCACGTGACTTGGGCAGAACCTGATCACGCGTCTACACTTGTGCTATCATGCTACCTCCCCTGTTTCTATGCTGTAAGAAATATGACAGAGAATACAACTTCATATAAAAAAAAAATTGATACGTACGTAGGTACGTACGTATGTTAAGTTCTGAATTCTGATGGAAATTCTCTAATGACAGTAACATATCAAATGGGTAAAATTTAGATAATGGAAAAACAGGAGTTTTATCTCATAAAAAGTAATAATAGAATAGTTGTAATTTTCTGTTGGCTAGTTTGGGAAGTTGTTGAGAGAAGGTTGGTTAAATAATAAAAACAGAGCAAAGCTTCTTTAGTAGGCTCAAATCATATATTGTAACGGTCAAATACAAATATGCCGACTCTAGACAGGTTGAGACACCTGAGGCACAGAATTCCATTTTCTACATTCACTGAAGTAAACCAGAAAGGCCACCCACTTCAATCCATTTGCCACACAAACCAAGCTAATATATACTATCGTGATCCAGACCTTACTTGTTCTGTTATTCCATCCCATGAAATAGTATCCGAGTCTTAGGCCAATCCTCCATGTAATACAAACAAGCATCAATAAGCTTCCACTTAGCCTATTACCTCTGCTAATATATGCAGAGACCAACAAAGCCTCATCGCCTTCTTTGTTTTCCAATATTGAAATCAAAGTGCCCATGTTCCATATGGCACTCCACTTCACATAATGCACCAACAAAGCCACAAACATGGCCGCAAATAACATCATGAACAGAGGATAATAGTTCGTAAAATATGCGTTAAACAAAACACAGATCAGTCCCATGGATGATAGTGAAGTCAATAGAACAACTAAAATTGATGTCACAAGAGGCCCTTTGATCCTTGTGTCCATTACGTGCTTGATCATCATTTGCTTTAGGGTGTGTTTGGTTTGAAGGGAGGGGATGGGAGGGGAAGGGAAGGGAGGGAGGGGAAGGAGGGAATGTAATCTTGTTTGGTTTGTTAGAGGGGAGGGGAGGGGTGACAATAATAGATTTACTATTTTACCCTTACATGTTATTTCATACTTTTATACTTATATGTTACATTATTTTACATTTAGCTTCCAACTAAGTTGTTTAATTAATTTTTTTTGCCTTCAAGTTATTTAATTAATACTGCAATATGTTTATAAAAAAAATTTCAACAATT
>JBAGKO010000017.1:1286764-1298336 GCA_037177275.1 Acacia concinna
ATATTTGAGCTTTGAAATCACCTCAATTGAATATTTGTACAATTAGATATGAATTTTTAAAATTGGGTAAAAATTCTGTCAAAAAATCCGAATTTATGGTGCTGGATGCCCTTTAAAAATTAAAAAGTTAAGGGTGTTAAAAAGTTAACGGTGGTGGTGCCAAACACCCCTTTTTAAGAGTTTATGTATATTTTTGCCCCTAAAAAAAGTTTATAGTGCTAGACACCCCCTAAAATAAAGTTCGTGGTGCTGAATGCCCCTTTGCCCTCCTTTGAATTGGGCATCAATTGTCGGAGTCCAATAACCGTTGATAACACTTCCTTAGGCCGCCGCCGTCGCGTGTCTGGTCTCGAAAGGGGGCAGAAATCGCAGGGCCACGATCACTGTATAGTTATCGGCTCATATTAGGTCACTTAACTCATACGGTGCGTTTTGGGCGATGATATATCCAATTCTGGACATCTCAATTCTCAAAACTGTCCGTCTGATTGTGACAAACTGACAATTATAACAAGTACTGTATTTTGAATCAGATTATTTTGAACAAATATTAATATATGAGTTCAAAGTTGTTTCTCTATGGCATTGTTTTTACAGTCTGCACCCTACAACCTCGCTTCATTTTCATTCTTAATTTTTCTAAGCATATATAATATCTTAAAATATTTTGTCGCGTAATTTTACCTCTTAGGACTTCACATAACAACCCCAAACTTCAGCATTAGTTTATTGCCTTGCCCCACAGTTCACCTCTGATGTGGAGAAAGATAAATCATACACATCTACTGAAGGGAGAATGCGTTGGAAAATTATTTTTATATTCATAATTTTATTTATCTCAGGTACAAATTGTCGTCGTATTTGATTATATGGAAGACTCATCTAATTTATTTGTGTAGATGGATCAAAACTTTCAAGAGCGATCACAAACAAGCCTCTTAATAAAATGGCTTTTGGAAAGATAAATTCAATTAAATTATTTTGTATTTTTACTATTAAGAACAATAATGAAAAATCTTTGATTTTTGTAAAAATTTGGATGCATTTTGTATATTTATTATCAAATCGTTCAATAACATGATGTCAAATGTATAGTTTTACAAGTCAATATAATATAATTAAGTCTCTTTTTGTTTACATACAATATATATAATTGTATTTTAAGTCCCATTTCTTTTTTAACTTTATTTCTATGTCGATATAGTGGACTTTCAGCTTCTTGTTTTTAATGAAAGATTAAAGTTAAGAGAGGAAACTAGGATAACAAAACACATTTCAAATGAGGCTCATGGAAGTTGCATGCCAGATTCTGTAAAATTTTCTTTTGCATTGTACCTCTGATAACTCTTCTAACTAAACTCAATAGTTTGCTCCACTGCATCTTCATTTTTCATTTCATTTGCCTAATACTTCTTCCGTCCTAAATATAAAACTCATTTTTATGAATATAAGACTCATTTTTGTGACACAAAAATGAGCTTTATATTTAGAACCAGAGGTAGTATGAATTACGAGTGGCAGAGACAGGTCATAAATATACTCCTTCCGGTCCTAATAATAAGTTTTAGTTGTCTTGTTTTTAGAGAATGATGAGAAAATTAATTACATTACTTAATCATATCATATGCTGTGTTTTATTATATTATATATTAATTCATAAGTCAAACAATATAATTTGAAGAAAAATAATAAATTTTAATGTCTTAAAGTAATGTAATTAGATTTCTTAATATTCTTAATAAAAAAAAGCGGGGTGGTTTTTTTTTCTCGGGGAATAGAACAAAATATATTCAAAGATATATATATTATAAGGGGGAAAAAGGACCTATAAAACTTTACAGGAGACAGGTGGACTATCATTGTCTTGGTGTGTTGTTAGGAAGCAGCAAGTCAGTTTCCAATTTTCAAGATTTGGCTAGTTATCCATGTCCATTGGCCCAAGCTTGCTTTATTTGCATGAAATGTGTCCGAAGGCTATTTTCCTCTACCTGCTTTTTGCCAAAATAAAAAAGGTACTCAGATGAGAAAGAAGATTGACAATGTGATCAGAAAGCAATGAGTTTACATTTAATAAAGGCATTAATGCATGCTGTACAATCTTTAAACATGGACAGAATCTGGTTGAACCCAAAATGCTGCTCGCCACCAAGACACTATAAAGTACCCCAAAATAGGTACTGACTGTGAAAATTAGTAAACTGGAGAAGCTCCTGCACCTAAACTTTAAGGACAATATGGTAAGATAAAGCTCACGAGCTTGCCAAAAGCTCAACCAAACTAGCCGGCCTTCATTGGTCAAGCCTAAAACAATTTAAGCCAGTATGGCAAACTGACACAACATGAAGCCAGCTGATAAAGAAGTAAGTATTGCATCCGTACTTGATAAATATCTATGCTCAGGAATTGTGAGCAGAACAAAGGGTAAGCAACAATGACACACAATACAAAGATAATTGGGTATAGAAATAAGGACAAATTTGTGTACTTGACATTGATTGAAGTGATCCCCAATGCATAGGCATGAAAGAAGTGCAAGAACTAGAGGCGGTAAAGCAACAAAAAATGACATGCCTTTTGAACCATCCCAGACCATGATAAACTCAATTAGACTTTTTCTAATCATGCTTGCCAGCAAGTTGTTCTTCTAAACTAATAACCTCAAAGATAAAAGAGTGGAGGGAAGATATGACCGGCCTGGGTAAATTCCTCCAACCCTTCAGAGACATCAACATTTTCCTTCTTGGTTAACCTAATCTACCAAAAGTATATATTTGAAATATGCTTTCAGGATAAAAATGTTTAGGTGAGTAGGCTTTACTTATCTACGGTGCTTCACCTACCATTTTCTGTAACTGATAAAAGGGGTAGGTATATTACCAGAAAATTGCAACCCACAATTTACGTCACATTCTTCTTCCAAAAAGTATCCCAAAATAGAAACTTTATGTAGGTCATGACATGTCTTGTATGTCCTGACAATCTAACTTTTCATTGAATTCAATTAACTCACCATCATGTTTCATAAACTTCAACTATTGTGCATTCAACACCTGCAATTCTTGTCAATTTTAATTTTTATAGAGTCTTAAGAAATTAATTACCATAATAGAAACGATTGACAAAACTTCATGGCTCTTTGCTATAGGAGAAATTTTACATCAACTAAGAATGAGGAAGAATGGCTCAAAAACAGGGGAGCTCCACCACTCTTACCATTGCCTCAAATTGTGCTTCCAAACCAGTTCCAAGACCCAGAAAGATATACAGACAAAACCAAAAGGCATCGGTTGTGGAAAGCATCGAATGTAGAATAAAAAACCGGGGTTACTATCAATCCAGGGTTTTTAATGATTCTAGAGAAGCACATTAGCATGTAAACACGACTGTAAACTGACACGACACTTAAATCCAAACATGTGTGATGTAGACAAGTTGTTTGCTGTTGAAATATATGAGCAAATATTTTTTTTAAAACAAAAAATAATAGCTGGGGATGCACTGAAAATTGTAGTTTATATCTAAAATTCTTGTTCGGTAAGCATATTTAACCTGCATAGCTGCTGCTGAAGCCAGTAGTGCTTCACATTCATCAAGCATGGCTTTCTCCTGAGCTGCTACAACAGCAAGTTCAAAAACCAAATGGTTCATGCCTTCCACCTTTACAGAACGCATAGTGTCAACAACAGGAAATTGCATTTGATATGAAAATAAAAACAAATGGATACCAAGGCCCTTTTTACCAATAACTGTTCTGAAATTTTATTTGGGAATCAAAAGAAAGAAAAAGGCATGCTTGCATTGAGCAAGAAACCAGTTTAGCAGTAAATACGTTATCCTTCAAAATGTCATGATAGAGAAGTGCTTGATGGAGAACAAGGATAACAGGAGAGCTTTATAATAATCTCAATTATTCATATATTCAAAATTAGTAGAATTGCATAAACTTTAACTCACCCTAGAAAGTCAGATAAAAAAAAAAAAACTCACCCTAGAGAGCAAGGAGCAGATAGTGGATCCCATTGCTTGCATGACATCGACAGCTGAGCAGATAGCAACCTTCAAATGTTCCATATCTGCCTGCAGTAATGTGAACACAACAATGACGCTACTATCTCCTTCCTGGCATGAAATTTAAAGACATTTACAAAGTAGAAACATATATACCTTCGCCCTTCCAGTTACAGGAAGACGGAGAGTGTTTGCCTCCAAGTCTTCAATAGCTCCAGATAAAGCATTTATGTGATCTCTCTCTAGTAAAGCCCAATCATCTAGGTACGCAAACTGTTTCAGTCAATTAGAAAAACCAACGCTTAAATACATTGAAAATAGAACCACGCACCCACAAGAAGTAAAATTAAAACTTTAGCTTTATTGGTGATTTAACGCTCAAATATCATCACCCAGATCAAAATACTAGCCCACTCCATATATTTTAAATATCCCATTCTGAAGGTCCAAAGGGAACGAGTGGAGTCATCAATTGTTTGTCTTTCTAAAGAAAAACACCAATATTAGACGAAGTATAAAACTTTAAGTGACCAATGTGCTTGTGAAATCATAAACTAGTATAAACAAAATTTACCAATATATAGCGCCAAAATGTGTATAAACCCCCAAGTCATTATTTTTTTAAGAAAACATAAAGTAATTACAATGTACCATCAGCAATAGAACATAGTTTATAAAAGGACGGATTTAGTGAAGAAATAGGATTACTTGATCATTCAGAATACAGTTTAGCTTGAGCTCAAGTTTCAGCTGGTGGAGATTGATCCTCTTCCTAATAACTGAATCCCACAGAGACAAAGTAGCCTTCCATACATTAAATAGAACTTTCTGCACAATTGAATAAAGTCTGATAAAAATTATTTGGTACATGATTTAATATGTATTGCTAAAGGGTTGTCAAAGATTGGTCATACCTCTGCAGCTGCAGTTTGGATACAAAGCACATCCTCTGCTCTTGCATTGACAAATCTCCATTGCAAATGCCGGTTGTAGAGAAGTCGCAAATGGTGAGCATCATCTATGTGGCTACTCCTTTTTCCTTTTCTAAAATCAGCAATAAAACTAAGTACCGAAATTGAACTGTTGGATTGACTGGATAAATTGGTTGACCTTGTTCGAGAGGGACTAACCCCTCTAGATGGAGGAGTTGATGGGCGGGACCGAGATGGACTGAGGCCTCTTGCACTAGATGGGATTGAAATCTTGCTAGGGGAGGACGGACGTGATCTTGGAGTTGGCAAGGACAGAGATCCGACTAAGGGATTTGTTGGTGCTATTTTGTCAGATTGATTTGCAGAAACGAATTTGAGAGGTCTTAATGTCTGTAGCAAATTAGCATTAACTGATTTTACCTCGTTTCCTCTTCTACCACTTTCAACCATCGATACATTTTTTACAATATCACATGTGGACCTCTGTATGGGTTTGCTAGCTTCATCCAATGAAGACAACCTTCTCAGTGAAGACAAACCAGTTCTAGGAACTGAAGAGTTCAATGTTCTGATTGACTTGTCAGCAAGATCGATACTCCGATTTGTTGTGTTAGAAGACACCTTCCCACTTATACTACTTGGCCACCGATGCTGATCAATTAACCGAGAATGCAAACCATCAACTGGCTTTGAATTCTCAGAGTGATCAGAGGTATTCTTCCCTTTCACAGGACTACGTATTCTCTCCGGCGTAGGCTTACGTACAGTTGGAGGTTCAGCCGGCTTGTGTGCCACATTTGAAGTCGGCCGCAGAGTGCGATCAGAAGTAGTAGTATTTGGCTTCTCTTTCTTGTTAACAGGTACAGAAATGCCATCTGATTGGAAAGAAACGCTTAAGCTTCGCATTGTTGAAGGCCATAAACTCTCCTGCAAACGGCTACCTGTTGTCCTTCTGGATGATAAGTGCCCATCCACAGATGAATCGCGGACGGGTGTAGAAGGTCTTGGTGAGGAAGGAGATGAAGGCCTGATCCTTTCCACTGATTGAGCTCTCTTGGTTATCAAGTTAGAGGAAGTGGAGATTGTTCTTGTGGGGTTCGGAGATGAGCTCCGCCTGGGAGTAGATGGTGTTGACCGAGCAGGTGACTTATACCTAGAACCAATCTCCCTTGTTGGAGGGCGCCGTGTGGTGACGACTTCATTTTTTCTTCCGGTGGCAATCAAGGGTGGTCTACGAGTCTCCTCAGCTGTTTGCTTCCGTAATGCTTGCCCTGATTCATATACATCCATCCACTCTATCCAAACTAGACCACATTGATAGAATTTGTTATAAAACTTAATTTAACAGCCATAGCAATCATGTATCCCACATTCTAAGCAAGCGACGCCAGCTGTTCAGAAAGAAGATCCCTTTTTCTCTCTGCAGTAAATCTGCCACAAATGCATGACTGAAGTAAGAAACTATCCAGTGGAAAAATGAAGAAAGGAAAGAAAAAAAGTGGAAGAATAAAATCATTCAGAGGGAACAAGAAAATCGGAAAAGCGCTCATTTTTACAGTTACTCAGATCTATTGGAACAACAATTTGAGAATCGCACCAAAATAAACGCAAGTGGGTATGTTTTTCTCATCAAATAAAACTCGAACCCGGCCGGATCAGGCCAATGCAAGAAGAATATACAGAAGGTAAACAGCATTTGGTGTAATGGGACAGAGAAACTCGCGGAAACTGTCTCAACGTGCTTCTTTAATTGATGATCATTAGACGTTAGTGACGGTTAACTGAAAATTCAAGCGTAGTGGGTACCCTTAAAAATTGGGGTTACTTGGGGGTGTAGGATAAAGGAAAAGTGCGTACGGTAAGGGAAAGCCTCCGATTTTTCCTCTTTTGTCCCTCTCACGGGAGTGCCATGGTCGGGTGGGCTGGCAATAGGTTCACTCCACATAAACCCACCTGTCCTGTTTCTTCTTCCCTCTCAACTCATTTTCATGAAAGGGAATTCAATGAAAGCGATACGGAAACTTGCAGAGGCAAAAGAAAAGGTATTTATCGCAAAACTACTCAATTAAGCTAACAGATCGATACATTTATAGTACTAAGATAAACCACACATTTACCGTAGTAACTGATTTTGAGTTTCATCTTCGAAACCTCCCAGACTGAATTCTTAAAAAAAAAATTGTAATTTGTTCTTAAGCAGAATAAGATATTTCTTAATCAGTTGAACTCGCAAGTGCTCATGTTCCAGGGGAGATGGATAAAGACATGGAGGACCACGTGCTAAGGCGATCATTGTCCATCCCCCTTGAACCAATTGTGCAAACATAATAGTTTTATTAGCTAAATAAAAAGCTGCAATCAATGCAGAGACCTCGTTTCCAGCAAAATAAGACAAAATAGTAATTTCGTCTTGACCACTCCGAATTATACAACATATTAATACGATGAAAAAGTATCGATGAAATCCAGAAAACTCGAGAAATTTTTAAAAACAAATAAGGGTTCTGAGAAAAGGGATCCATGACATGTGTCTGGATTGACAGGATTGTGTCTGCCCTGCTGAAGACACGTTCAGCGTTCAACTATCTTTTTAGAGAAAACTCCAGTTCCAGTGCAAATTAAATTCAAAACATCAAGTTCATCGAATCTGATTCTAAAAATCTTGCTCAATGAAGAACCCATTAGAACTCGTTCCAATTATTGAAAGAATTACCTCCTTTGTGGAAAGTAGAATCCATCTTTCTGTATTCTCAATCAACTCAAGAAAAATAAAGAATTCGCTCAACAGAATTTGATCAGAAACTAAACCTAAAGCCGTTTCCGCATCAATGTAACATTAAATAAAGCGATCCAGATCGAACAGAGAGAATCACAGAAGGAAAAACTAATCAAAACATAATTGATCCAATCAATTGAAACCTCACCTTACCATTGAACAACAACTTCCAATCAGATGAGAGCTACTCGATACTAAGTCGACCTTCAGATTAATCACAACGCATCAACAATCAATCCGTGAACACTAAATAAACCGGAAATAATTCCTTCCTTGGTTCTCCAAAATCAAAAAAGAGAATCCGGAACCTAGAACTCTTCCAAAATCGAATAGCAAGCAAAGCGTGGATCTCACAAATAGGTCCCCAGAGATGGACGGAAAGACAGCAAGCGGTCGTCGGAGGTCAATATTTTCCGGCGCGAGGAATTTTCTAATTTTGAAGCAGAGAGAAGAAGGAGAAAGCGAGACAATTAAAAAGGAGAAAAAATGATGATTTCTTGGCTTTCTTGCTCCTGAAAAAGTTTATTTAATAAAAATAAAAAATAATAATTTGAAAGAGTGTATAAGAAACGGTTTCAGTTGGGAAACGAGGGAAGTAGTGGTGTGGGGACAGTAGATTTCGCGCCACCTACTTTTTATGAGTCTTAGTCCTTGAGGAGTAGTTATTATTAATTAATAATAATTAATAATTCTAGTAACGTAATTTTCTTGATAATTAATTATTAATAATTAATTTTAGCTTTCAGTTTTAAGGCTATCCATTAGAGTATATAATTTAATTTTTTTATTGATCAAAATTTTAGAGCATTGTTCGCAATTATTTCCCCATTAATTAGTACTCCAAAAATGTACAATTTTAAATAGAAAAAAATTCTAAAAAAAAAGACAAGGAAAATAAGGAAATTTCAATTCAGTACAGTGAAATCAAAAAATCCCAAATCAATCTTTTTATACTTTTTTGCATAATTACAAAAATGCCACTGAATTTTTTACAATACGAGTATCTTAATTCATAATAAGAGTATCTCAATTAACAACATCAGCATAAACAACTCACAACGTAAATGCGTAGTACTTAAATGCTTCTGGTGTTGTTAAAAATCCAGTGACATTTTTTAATTACGCGAAAAAAATATAAAAAGAATTATTTGAGATTTTCCGATTTTGCTGTACTAAATTGGGATTTCCCTATTTCCTTTACCTTTTTTTAGAATTTTCCCTTTTAAATATGTTGTAATATATTAAGCTACTATTAAGAATAAAATAATATTATAATTATATATTTTGAGGTAAATTTAATTTGACATAATGAGTATAAGAAAATTGACATAAGTTGTTTCCTATAATATAATATTCCTTTCTCAATTTTCAGACATTACTTTAAAGTTTAAACTTTTTTTTTCATTTTTTAGTCATATTCTTTTTCTCCCGAATGGTCATATACTCATATTCATTTTATATAAATGTTAACGACATAAATATGTTTTTCCGTCTGACTAACTATTTAAAGAAAAATCTGGCAAAAAAAATATAAGATATGGTCCCCATATACAATTATATCTTCTCATTACATCTCATACACACACTATCTCTCTTGATCTTATAAAATATGGCTATCTAGATCATACAAATTAAATTTGAATGATCCGTATTTAAATTTTTAAATATTCAGTGGATTATCTTAGTTTAAGTTATCTATTTATTAAATTGAAGAGTTGAAAGTTTGATGTGCATGGATTTATATAGTTTCAATGTTGTGGAAGAGAGCGTATAATTCTTTTTTTGGTCGAAAGATAATATTTCATTAAAACTCATTCAACAAGACATCAAGCCCAAAATAAAAGTTTTGTAAAAGGAAAGTTCAAATATATCACAATGTAATGAAACTCTAAAAATAACATAATCTTAAAATAGGTGAAAGGGAGTCGCCCTATAATTAAGAGCTCTACTACCTCCAAAATCCTTATATTGAAATCTATGGGTAGAAAATCGTTGTCACTAATAACAAAGCTATTGTAAGAGGTGATTGTTCGAAAAACCATTCCATTGGATCTACCGTTTATATTGGCAAAAAAACAGTCAAATGAATTGTGGAATAAATTCTATGAGAAAATCTCAGAAGGAAAAACGCTCATAAACACCAATAAAAGAGATGAAGACAGAGAAACAGTCAACTACACAATGAAACATACGATCTCCATCATGACTTATGCTTCATATTCGTCATTACCAACAACCCATAATAGTCTTTTAAAAAATAGAGTCAATAATATATAAGACTATAGTTCTAAAATCCCAACCTTCAAAACCGCTAAATGTAGTCACCATGTAAAGTTTACTACCATTGAAATTCATAACTCAATTTATTACCGCAAAGAAAATTAATACTACCATAAAAAGCCTAAAGGAACACGAAAATAAATAAATATTAACACAAAATAGGGATGTCTTTGCCCCCACCCAAAACTGGGAATGGAGACGTCATAAAAAAAACCTCGCCCCACGATAAGATAAGAACTCCCACCACTCAAAAAAGAGAGCACATAATTCATTAGATGTTTATATGCAACATAGATACATTGTCATTCACATTTCATACTGGTGGCTAACTATGTGATTATCTTCCTATCCCTAATATAAGAACTACTTAATTAATTTAGATCGATTAAAAATGAAATAAATTAGTTAAATTTGAGCAATTGTCAGACAATTGTATAATAGGAAAATGACATAAAAGAAACTATAAAATTTCAAAATCCCAAATCAAGTTTATTACTAAGAATTGATAAGATAATAACAAGATTTAATAAACAATTGACAACTCATTCTATAGGAGATACCTTATTTGAAATTTTGGAATTTCAAAGTTCTTTGTATGTCTTTTTTTTCCTTATATAATCCCCTAATTAAAATACCTGGTATAACATTAAATCATATATTTATTATAAGTTAAGTGAATTAGTTTAGTGAAATAAAGAATGATAAATATTGAAAATAAGATAGATTGAAATCTTATATTGTAGATAAAAATACCCATCTAGGTGTTATAATGCTGCCTAGACAAAGAAGGTAGTATTATATTAATATATATATATATATATATTGTGTTTAAATCAATTTAGCAGACTGGTATAAAGTAAGTTTAAGTGTGATGAAGAAAAGGAAGATAAAGAGATTAAACATGAGCACTGAAGTAAGCACATAGTGGTCCAGGCTACACACACAAATATACTACCTCCATTCCTACTTATAAAACTTAGTTGGCATTTTTTGAGAATTCTAAAAAAATTCTAAAAAAGCTAATTACATTATTTTAAAACATTAAAATTTATCATTTTTGTTCAAATTATATTGTTTGACTTATAAACTAATATATACTGTAATAAAATATGATATATGATATAATTAAGTAATGTAATTAGCTTTCTTAGGATTTTTTTAAGATTCTCCAAAAATATCAACTGGACCTTATAAATAGAAACGAAGGGAGTATATATATAAAAGATTAGAATCCTAATCTTTTAAAAGAGGAAGTGAAATGCTCCTCCCATGCGAAGCCTTTCATGTCCCCTTCACCCATCACATTCTTTCTTTCATTTTCCTTACACCTCTCACCGATTCTGATATATCTACTTAGGTTGAAGAAACATATAGGTGGCTATGGTGTCCTCCCTCTTAAATACGAAGTTAACTTCAAGTGGGCTTGATAATATTTAAATTTGATCCAAGCTTAATGCTACAACAGAAGATTAGTCTCTCACAACGTAATGATTTAAGATTTGAATTTTTGTTGGGAGAAGTATTCATATTTAGCGCCTGAAAACACATGAAATAGAATTGTTTCAAATAGAGAATT
>JBAGKO010000017.1:1299205-1309621 GCA_037177275.1 Acacia concinna
TTAAAATAATTCATTTAATTAGATACAAATCAGCAACCTTTTCAAAATCCAGGTTTCATGAATAATACTAGAAAATAATCTTTCTTCAGTGAGTTATTTGTTCCAAAATATTAAATCTATATTTTGCAAAAGTATCTAATAAAATACCAAATTTGCTTTTAACTCAAACACAAATGGTGGGAAAGATTTGCCGGATTTCCTTATGGCCCATCATCTTGTGCATAAGTTTTTCTCTTCCTCTTAATTTATTTAATAGTCCAAGATCACTCATTATCTGGACCCTCACAATCCCAAACAATATGAGACTTATTCCTTATGACACACCCACTTATTATTTCCAACAACTTATATCTAAATATGATATGTCTACCATTATTTGGTGCTCTGTGGCTATATATTGATGATACTTTATAAATAGGTTTATAAATTTTATATTTATACTCCCTTCGGTCATAATTATAAGAGTCTATTGATTTTTTTAGAGAAATTTAAGAAAGCTTGTTACATTACTTTAAAGCATTAAAAATTATCGTTTTTCTTTAAACTATTTTGTTTGACTTATAAACTAATATATAATATAGTAAAACGTAATATATGATATAATTAAGTAACTTATATTACTTGCTTAACTTCTTCTAAAAAAAATTAATTGAGCCTTATAATTAAGAGTGGAGGGAGTATTAATATTTTGAATCATAATGACTAGCCACGATTTTGTTGGCCTGAAAAATAGGAAATGAGGTAGGCGGGGAGCAGTTGAAGTAGAAGTAGGTATCATGGGATGTTTGTATTCTTAATTCAATTCATATTTAAACCTTTTTTAGTACTAATTAAAAACCACCTAAAACTTCAATAGTATATTTTGAATTTAGATAGTATCTTCTTTTACACGAAGTCACCTTACCCTTTTTTTTCTTAATAATATTATGCTTTTCTTATACTACTACTAAGTTAGAGAGTTATTTTCCGGCAAAAAATTTAAGTTCGAGAGTTATCATATGACTTTCTTTTTAAATTTTGAAGTGTTATAGTTTTAACATCATAAGTAGACGTTTTTCCCTATTATTTTTTTAAACAAAGAAATGTAAATAAGGCACATTTAAAAATTTAATGTTTTCCTCACTACATAGCCTTTCATTTTTTTTTATATCAATTTCACATACACAAAATTTTGTTACCCTTAATCCATCGATCAAAATCAAATATAGAATGCAGTTAAAATATCCCTTTGTGAAAAAGAACAAAACTTTTTAAAATCACATAGTGTGCCCTCAATTTTGACATATTACGCCGTTTAGGTATATTTCACAGTCCAAGTCTTTGTTGGGACAATAACATGTAGCTTGTAATTTTGTATCTCAATAAATTTGTTTTTAATATTTAGGGATCATTATTGTATGACGTGTCTGTATTTTTCTTAAAATTTAATAAAATTCTAGCTATCATCGCATGCCAACTGATTCCGTAAATAAGAAAGTGACTGGAATTACATTATAAGGATTTGTGATTATGAATATTTCAAATGTATTAGTCTTTGATAGTGATGAGAGGTGTGCTGTGCCAATATTGTCTTTTTATTGTTTTTAAATGTATACCACAAGAATTTATATTTATTTAATACCGAAGTATTTGAATATAAGGAAAAAAAATCAATTTTAACGAATTTCATATCAGTGTGATTGATTTTGGATAAAATGGAATAATTTAGTGATAGAGGCAAAATTTATTTGGGAAAAAAAATTATTTATAGTAATAAAACTATTATGTTTTTATAAACACAATAAATTAATCATTCTGTCTTAATTCCATCAATTAACATTTTATGTAAAGCTATCAATTAGGTACAATAGTTCAATGATATGAAAGTGAGTGAGCATAAATTAAATTAGAGTTCGAATTATTACTAGGATATGTCTCCGAAAAAGCTTAACAATCAAAAGTTAATTAACCCTTCGTTGTTACATAATAATCAGTACTTGGAAATAATGGTTAGGCTACAAATTAAACCATCTCGTTAACGATTATTGCAGGGTTAGTTTGAACTGTTTTATGAACAATTATCACAAGTTTGCAACCTAAACAATCATGTCAAAAGCTTTGTATTATGAAAATTAAATTGAAACTACCTTAAAATCATAATTAGTTCTTAAGACAAAAGTTTAATAAGTATTACTATATTAGGTTCTAAGAAAGTCATTATATTACTATTTAAGTAAATAATACCAAAAACATAATTTTGGTTGTTTAAGATTATTTAAAGGAACATACTTATATCAAGTTCCTTACATTCATTTTATCAGATTCTCTAATTATGCATGACTATGTGTCTAATTATTGTATTTGAGTTTATAATTAAATTATCATAATTCAAAAATATGACCCATGGTTATGTGTAATTGAAGAATTTGACAAAATAAATATAAGGAACTTGATCTAAGTATTTTCTTTCTTTAAATAAAATTTTTAATATATATATATACACACTTTTTTTTTTTAAATTAATTGATCTTTTGAAACGGCTACTTAAAGTGGATGATGGTTATTCATTAACACACACACATATGTATATCGATATCTTTCTAAGATAGAACATGTTTAATAATAAGATAGAGTATGACCTATTTTTTGAGTGTGATGGAAATTAATGTGTCAATAACTACCAAGTGCTAATTGTGGTGAAGCATTTAAATTTCCATCTGCAACATTTGTGATGATCGATTTCAACCATTAATAATGAAACCAAAACAAGGATCATATATATAGAAGTAACCTTTGAAAATAAATAAATAAATGTATCATATGATGTAAATATAAAATAAAATATTATCGAGTAGTGGCGTGGCATCATGACATGCATGACCTTTGTATAATAAATAAATGGATATATACTCTTGCGACGTCATGACATTTAATTATGTTAATATAAACATTTATTAATTACAATGATTCTCGATCTCTCCCCAGTCCCCACATTGCTCTATGTATGACTTCTATATATTTCCATATAACCTGTTTAGTTTACTTATTGAGAACTTTAGATACAACAAATTAAATTTAACAGTAACCTATAGATATTAATATATTACTCCTCCAGTTACAAACGTATAAGGTATAATATTACTTCAATCCTTGTTAGTTAGTTGTCATAGGAAATCTTTCTAGCTAAAATGTGTTTTTACTGGTTTTTATAATACAGCACATTTGATAATTTTAACGTGAACTAAATATTTTTTCTTTTATACCCATATTTAATCATGATAGTGAGATAGAGTAGGAGGTAATATAAGGCAAAAAAAAAAAAAAAGAAAGAAAAAAGAGTAGGAGGTTCGGTGCTTGAGTTTAGAGAAGTAAATAAGTGTTATATTATTTGAAATCACTTGAATTTCATGACAAATGTAATTATACTTCTAATTATTTTTATTGGCATATATATATATATATATATAAATTAGTTATAAGTAACTTATGTTTGAGATATGGAAGATAACTTGATATTAAGAAAATTAGTTAAATTGATTATTTTTAAAAAAAGTACTGTGTCAAATTTCCTAAAGTCTCAATCTGATCATTTGCATTGAAACTACTCTCTAATTAATGAAAACTTCCATTATATGAGTAATAAATAAAGATGATTTAAGAAATTTATAAATTTAGAAGGTAAAGTGGATTAAGGATTTGAAGTTTTACATTTAAAATTAAAACAAAAATTTAATTTATTAATCACTAATAGTGTATAATTGTATAAAAATAGATATATTTTTCTATTGGAAAAGGCTATTGTAAGTTTTTCATTTGTAAACTCTGTTTTAATAAAACACCGAGTATTTCAGGTATTTCATACTTATGGATAAATTAAATTTCTTAATAAAAATTAATGTTCAAGGCAGGAAAATAAAGTTCATCTGAAATTCTGATTCTCATAAGAGTCTAAGATTTATATCCTCTCAATCAAGAAACATTAATCATCAGATTGTGATATGATGGAATTAAGGATTTACAATTTTTTTTCTTGAATATAATAAATAGAGGACTTTAATAATTAATTATTTATTATTCGATCACATCATGGAAAGTTTGGTAGAACTAATTTATGTGCTCGTTTAAACCAAATGTAGATTATATTTGTCATAAGCAACTTGATTAAATGGACAAAAAAAATCAGTTCTAAAATAATTTGTGGCACAATTTTACTCTTGTTATAATATTAAAAAGGGATCAATGTCACTACCCCAACTACCAAAACATTATTTGCAACTCTATACCATTTATAAATCGTAAATAATGTGCTTATTCTTTTAAATGTATATTAAATAATGTGTGAGAAATCACTTTTAGACTTAGGTGTGCATTTAAAATAGGTCAAAAAAAGTCAAAAGATCAGACGATCAGTAGAGCAAGAGGGGCAGAATTGTGTTGACACGAAGTCAATAAGATGTTAACACATCAAATCATGGATTCTTTCTTAGTGGTTGAAGAGATGTTGCAATCCTATATATAATGTGATAATGATATATTTGACTTATTTTACGGCATAATTAATCTTGAGTATTTTTTATAATTTTAAAATGAATAATTTTATTGTATAATTCTATTGTGCATCTTTTTGTATTGAGAAGAGTTCGGAATGGAGTGAAAGCGGAACTGAAGTAAAAGTAGAATTGGAGTTTGAGCAAGTGAACTTTAAAAGTTTGTTTGGTGTGTTAGAAAATAAAGATGGAATTGGGTTACATGAAAATTTTTTAGGAATAAATAGTATTTTTGCCCTGAAAGTTTTTTTAAAGGAACGATTTTACCCTGAAAGTTTTTCTGAGAGAAATTTTGTCCCAAAAGTTTTAAAAATGAAGCACTTCTTCCCATGTTTGCTAACTTTATTAGTTGATTAAATATGCTGAGCTAATATTCCATATATCATTCACTTTATTTTTTTTAAGTTGCAAATTTACGCCAAAAGTCTTAAATTTAACTTCAAAGAAAATGTAGTGGATGGCACATGAATTTTTAGAGCAAATTTGAAATTTAAAAAAAGTAATGTAGATGACATGTAATTATAAGTTCATCATATTTAATCAACTAACGGAGTTAACAATTAGCGGCAAAATTACTCATTTTCTTAAAATATTAAAGCAAAATCACCCTAGAAAACATTTCAGGACAAAATCACCCTGCCGGAAAAACTTCCAAAATAAAAATGCTTCTTAACCCAATTTTTTAATATATAAAATGAAATGGATGAAAGAAGAATTAAAAATACTTTCTTACCCTTCATTAAAAATAGAGAGAGAAAAAACATTTTTGTTATCCCACTGGCCTCCTCTTCCTCTTCATCTCCTCACGGTGTCATAGGAAAACTTTATTCTGTCATTCTCTATGAAGAACTTGTTAGTATCTATCCTGACTGATTTCGTTCATATTTATGTAGACGCAATATAATTTTAGATGGTGGCTGATATAATTAGAGGAACTCATTCAATATAATTTTCTTCCACTTATAAGGTTTAAACCTGAAAACATGATTAAAGGAAAATAAATCCCTTTCAATACAATACATCCAAGGTTAATATTACGTAATTACAAATTTAATTCCTTCACAAATTATTTACAAAATATTTTAGCTAGGAGCTAAATAACGATTTTTGTAAAAATTAAATTCAATTATTTGTAAAATAATAAGGTGTGTTAGTTTAACTAAAATATATACCGTGTTTAATTATTTGTATTAGAAGCTAACTATGGGATGGAAACCTTCTTAATTAATAAGTTTAATTAAAAAATATATCTTACCAAAATTATCACCACTACAAAAAGAGGAAAAAATGAAGCATATCTTGTGATCCTTTTTAAAAAAAGTGTTACAGCTTTACTTAATTTTTTTTTTTTAAAATAGAGAATATGACATTTTTTAAAAAGAGTGTCACAATCACTAAATACCTTATGTGATACTTTTTTTTAAAAAACATTACAAAATTAACCACTAAAATATAAAAGATGACAGATGGAGCGAGGGGGTGGGAAAACACCCCCCCCCAAAAAAACGAAGGGAACGCCTCACCTCCACCATCTTTGGAGGCGCTCTCTTGAGGGAACAACTCATCATTATTTTGGGTTTTTTTTTAAAAAAAGTGCCCTCCAATTAAAAATTCTCCCTATTTATACACTCTTGCTTATTTCTTTTTTACTTACACTCATTTTAACTGTCTTTTTTTTCCCTCTTAGTTTCTTTTATGTTTCACTTCCTTCTTTCTTTATCTTTCAACTCTATCTCCATTGAAATTTGAGATCTACTATTTTTCCCCCTATTAATCTCCACTCAAAATATATATCCAAGAGCTCCTCCTTTTGTTTCATTTTTTCTTTACTTCCTATTATCTTATTCTCTTATACAAGCTATTCTTTTTTTTTTTGTTACTTATTAATTGTTATCTTGTACGATCTATTCTCATCATATTTATCTTCTTGTTATTTATTGATTGTTCTTTTGTATGAGATGTTATCTTGTTCCACAAAATATTTGTTTTAACTTATATTTGAGTTACATTTTATTAAAGTTTAAATTGTTTACATATTTATTTATGCTTTTTAAATATCATTCTCAAATTTACATTTACAATCGTGTGCACAACAATAATAGAGTTATGAAGAAAACATTAAAAAAATATCTCCCTTTTTTTTTTTTTTAAATAACTTTGAACAGCTACTTCTGAAACGCTTTCTCAAAGAAATGTCAAGTAAAGCTTCTTGAAAAATAAAAAATAAAATTCCCAATGTAGTATTTTTTGAGTGCCACATATTAATTAAAAATAATGCCACAAGATTTATTTTTTTAGTAATGTATAAATTTAAGATACTAAAAATAAATTGAGTTTTTATATTTAGCATGAGAATAACTACTTCTTCATGTCAAAATATGGAATAACTACTTAATTAGCTCCGATCCATTTAACATAAGAAGGATTAAAAAAAAAACTGCTTTTCAGTTTGAACTTTGAAAAAGAATATTGAATTAATTGTAGGAAGAGGAAAGGACAGAGTTGGATAAGGAGTCAGCAACGTCATTAGCTTTCATGAACAATCTCAAATCCCATGCTTGTCGACTACGTAAATTTTAAAAAACAAAACAAAAATAAAAGTCATAGTTTATAGGGGGAATTTCAGTAAGGGACCACAGTTGAGAATTAATATCAGTGCAGCCCATAAACAAGTGAATGGGCTGTATGAACAAGAAAAATCCATATTCATATGACACATTCACTTGTTTATAAGTTGCAATGATATTAATTCCCAACTGCAGTCATTTGTTGAAATTCTCCCAAAATTATATTGGAGTTCCAAATAAAAGAATATACGTCAAAGATGTTCTAAGATAAGAAAATACTGTTGTCAGATCCCCAAGATAAAAAAAATATTATTGTCAAATTCACATTAACAACTCCAAGATAAGAAAATACTATTGTCAGGTCCCCAAGATAAGAAAAATATTACTGTCAAGTCCCCATTAACAACTCTGGGGCCTATGGGTTGTCATTAATAACCCATGGGCATCATTAACAACTCTAGTACCTAACAGTAATTTATTTCTATTTTAAGACCTATTTAACATATATTCCCTTATTAGGGACCTCAACATAATTTTCTCTAATTTATATACTAAGGGCATCCTACACCTACACCCCTCTAATATTATTATTTGTCTGCTTAGCCATTATAGTTTGGACATTTTAATAATGACCCAATTAATTAATTTATTCATTTTTTGACCAACAAATATTAATTAATTACTTTGCGTCATTTACCAACACGTTTTGGAATTACATACCTATGTCATGTCTGTTTAGTATGCAGATTGCCTAAGAAACTCAAAACCTTGCAACATTTTATTTCAATGGAATATTTTATATTTTGATATGCTGGATAAATTTCCAACTCAGAAAAAAAAAGCGGAAATATTTTTATTCCTTTCCTATTGAGTGCTTTCTTTTTTTAGTTGTATCAAGACTTTCCCCTTAATTTCAAGACTCAAAGTTTTAAAAGTTTTCACTTCTCCTATTAAGTGTGTTTCATGATATTCGAACTTGCACTCTTCGCTTTAAAATCCTAATCATGCATGGAATGAGATTCATTATACCTTAAAATATTTAAATTTGAGCATGGGCTAAGGAAATTACATATTATGGGGAATGCAATATATTAAAATGTGTCTAATTTAGTTCTAAAACTTCTTTTTAAATTGTATGTTTTTGTTCTTTTATTTTATTTGATTTTAATTTAGTTAACTCTTCCATTTTTTTTGTCTTATACTATCTTTTTTTGTTTCAATTTCATAGGACATCAACAATCCACATTATGTATTCATGTCTCCCTGCAGTCCCAACTAAGTGATATTGAGCCTCTTTAAGATTTACTCAACTAATTTGGGTGGACTAAAATATTCTAATATATTACTCTATAATATTATATTTTATATTATTTTATAAGTTAGACAGATTATTTTTAAATAAATATTAAAAATAAGAGATAAAATGGATTGATATCTTATATTTTCAATCAAATTCAACTCCTAACTGCATAATATTACCTCTGATCCTAAATATAAGATCCAGTTGACTTCTTTTTTGGAGAGATTAAATAAATTATTTAATCATATTATATGTAGTGTATCATTATGTTATATATCAGTTTATAAGTTAGACAAAATAGTTTAAAGGGATAAATTTAAATGTTTTAAAGTAATATAATTAATTTTTTTATGATTATCTAAAAAAGTCAATTGAATATTATATTTAAGATGGTGGTAGTAGTTCTTATATTAATAAAACTGGAGATGATATATTTATTATAATTTAGAAGATTTTATTAATTTAAAGATGAAATTTAATTTCCATCTGAGACATTTCGATGGTTCTCACGGGATGATTCAAAGAATATATAATACACCCATCATTTGGAAACATCTTGATAATTACAATATAATTGACACATCCAAGATGATTTTAATTTATGTTCTACAATATGTCCTTTATCATAGATTCATGACACATCATCAAGTGTCATCCATATTCAATATATAATATAAAATATACAATGAGTGCAGTATTTACGAAATTGTGAATATTATTATTTCCCGATGCGAATATGGCTTTTTGATTAAAATACTGTAAATAGTAAATTTTCTTTTATCATAAACAAAAAAAATGTTATTACTAGGACACTACACTAAAAATTGGAATTGTTCGTTGAACGACCTCACCAAGTCATTCACCACTTCCTCTCTCCTTCACAACTCATTTCTCTAGTAAATGATTTGTAAAATCTTCCACTGATGAACAATTTTCAATGTAATATCTCAGTAATTACTTTTTTCTTTGAAGCATTTTGGTAAAAAAAAATTGCTGTTAATAGTATTTTAATAGAAAAAAGCCATGCGAATACTATTATTTGTTTTTAAAATTTTATATAATACTGTAGCTCATTGAGTTCCTAAAAAATAAAAGAAAAAGCCAAACATTTAAATAACTGTCAAAGTTTATATTTGATTTAAATTTTCAATATATATGTTTTTTTTTGGTTGCTTTTGGGTTTGCGAAACGCTTGAGTTTACTTTGAATGATCGACGAGTAATTAAAGAGAGAAAAGAATAATGAAGAGGGAAAAGCAGAGATTGTGGATTAGGGAATGATTATTACAATTCATTCATTTCAATTTCACTGCTTTGCAGCTACCATCCATTCACTTTATAGCCTTCATCATATATAAATGCTTTTAGCCGAAAGCTACAAAAATGAATTATTTAATGATAATACTTTAATTTCTCCTCTCTCAAGGTTTTTCCAAAAAAAAAAAAGTAATCCTTATACATATTAAAGTAATTTTAATTTAATTAATCAGATATATAATGGTTAAAGCTTAATTTTTTATAGCCTAATTTATTTGTTAGACACACCTATCTTCTTATGAAAGGCATTTCAGGCACTAATTAAGACAATTCTAGAGCTTACGAGTTATGGGCTCATCTCAGTACCATTCTTTCGGCCTCATTTTTGTTGGGTAATACTAAGTCTTTTGATATATAATCTATATTAATTCTGATTTCTTTTGAAGATAAATTATATATGGTGAATTTAAAATAATTAAATGCACATTAACAGTATTTAAAACGATTACATAAGAAATTATAATAAACAAATTAATACTCTCTCTATTCCTATTTATAAGACTATTTTAAATAATCCTAAAAAAATCTTAAGAAAGCTAATTACATTATTTAATAATATCATATGTTGTGCTTTATTACATTATGTAATAGTTTGTAAGTCAAACAACATAATTTAAAGAAAAATAACAAACTTTAATTTCTTAAAGTAATGCAATTATTTTTTTTAAGATTTTTAAAAAATGTTTTATAAATAGTAACGGAGGGAG
>JBAGKO010000017.1:1319678-1336378 GCA_037177275.1 Acacia concinna
CTTCCGATCTACACACTACGTAGAGTTAGCTATGGCAATCCCGTTAGCCGGTTAGCGGATTGGGTCAAGAGGCAGGGCCCCTTATGAGGATTGTAAGGGGCATCGCTCTCGAAGTTTTTGAAAAAGGGAGAGATACTTTTAAAAAAATGTTTTGTTTCCGTGAATTTTCACTCAGTTTCATAAATAAATAAGAATTGTTCTTTTTTTCTTTTTAAAAATCGGATCGGAAGGTTTGACCGGTTCGACCAGTCATTAATCAAATCGAAAAGATAAATGATTATTTAAGGGACCGGACCATGGGCCGATTCCCAATCAGATAGGTCGAACTGACCGTTCTAATCCAATTTTTAGTACCATTCCAAAACAGTTCAGCCAATCCAGTCCGATTTTTATTACCATGCCAAGACCAACTCAAACAATCAACATCGATTATGACCATACTACGCTAGTAAAAAACCGATGAGCACAAAATGAACTCCATTCTCACTCAATCTTCGTTCCCATCACTCTCCTGTACGTACGGTTGAGATTATTTGATAACCAAAGCGGAGTGTTTTAAAGATGAGCACATTTTGAGGATCCGATGAGCAGCGCATGCGGACTCGCCTGGGTGCCCGGGCATTTTCTCCTTCAACTCACTGACTCTCTTTGGACTCGTAGCTTTCCCCTTTCCACCATAAAACGCAATTAGGGTCCTTCCTACGTTCCGTCGATCTCTGATCTTCACTACCATGGGCAACACTTCCTCTATGCTCACGCAGTACGACATCGAGGAAGTCCAGCAACACTGTGACTACACATGTAATCTCGCATTCCCTTCAATCGGACTATTCCTTCGAGTTTCGGTCATTTCTTTTACTTTCTGATCTTTTAAATTCGTTTCAATTTGTTGTTTTCTTCTAGTTATGCAGCAGGAGATCGTTTCACTGTACGAGAGATTCTGTCAGCTAGATCGTAATAGCTCCGGTTTTATTACCGCTGACGAGTTTTTGTCCCTACCCGAATTCGCCGTCAATCCTCTCTCTCAGGTTTCTCTCTCTCTCTCTGCATTTTCCTTCTCATGTTGTGAGAAGCGAATGGTCGGTTTACCTGTGCGTGTATTGATTTGTTCCTACTGAGCATACTGGTAATTCATTGATCTTGTGCTGTGGCAGAGATTGTTGAGGCTGCTGGATGGATTGAACTTCAAGGAATTTGTAGCGTTCTTATCTGCGTTTAGTCCTCGTGCGACCTTACAGCACAAAATTGAATGTAGTGAATCTTTCTCTGTAGCCTGCCGTGTAATTCTTTTTTTCCCAAACTAGTTTACTACTGCTGAAATCTTTTTGTGGATGTTGTTCGTTTTGTAGTTATTTTCAAGGTATATGACACAGACTGCAATGGAAAAGTGAGTTTCAATGACATGTTGGACGTTCTACGAGATTTGACAGGACAGTTTATATCTGAACACCAGAGAGAGGTGAGATATTTCTGGGAGTTCCTACCACTGGACAAAATTCTTTTTTCCTCCTCCGCTTTGTATGGTTTTCTAATGGAAGAAGCAAATAGACTTTTAATATCAAGTTCATAGTTCTTAATCACAGAAACATGGATATTCTATAGCAAAGGGCAACATTTCACTTGAAATTTGTTATTTAAGGGAACAGCTTGATCAGTCATTATTTGAATGGTAGGGATCAAAATACGGACAGGCATTTCTTTCTAAAGCTGAAACTGTAAGCAACAGACAACAAGAAGAGATGTGGTGAAACTTTGGACGAAAGATGGTCACCTTTCCGAGGCTCTCAACTTTTATATCTAAGGTTTAACCCATAACTTCTACATTTAATTAATATAAGATAAAAAGAGCTTTTAACTTCCTTTTTTCTAATAAAAGGGAAGGAGTGTTTCATAACTTGCATGTAGTGTCCATTAACAAGATGAAAAGTGAATGCACTTGTAACCAAATAAATTTTTCATGTAAAGTGCCTCAGCTGTCAGCACGAGTCCAGATCCTTCCCAGTAAATGATTTATGATATTATGTCATGAGTCCTCTGAAAACCTCACAAGAGAAGGGGAATTTATGAATCTAAAAGTTCTCCCTTCTTTTGGGCTGTATTTTGTGGCTCCTCCTTTAGGACATATGCGCATAACTTAAGTGCACCACTGGAGAGCCTCACAAGAGAAGTAGGGTTTATAAGTTCAAGGGACTCTGCCTCCTAACAGGCTAGACGAGCTCACCTTTTGGACTTGTGCTCATAACAACATAGTGCATGTAGCCTCTTAAGAAACAGACAGAAAATATTGGATATTTCTAAATAAATGAAAACTGTCCTATTAACTTCCGTATTTGCTGCTAACAGCCCATTCTGTGTTATGTTTCCGTTGCACCTGATACAGCAATTTCTAGCACATGTCCTCGAGGAAGCAGGCTATAAAAAGGATTCATTGTTTGTCTTGGCTGACTTCATGAAGGTATCAAGTCATCTAAAATATAACGAGTTGCAGTGGTGGAAATTTTAATTACCTTCGTTGTGAGTTATATTTTATCAACATTTTAATGGGCTTGTCAGAGACAGTTGGTTCACTTTAGTTTTTCTGTTCTTCTAATGTCAAAAATTTATATATGACTTTTGGTATTGTAATCTCCGATCTAGTAAGCTTCTCTTCATTTGTCTTTCATTCAGTTTTTTCCTTGTTTTTCGTCAAGCTACCCTGCTCTTGTGAAAGATTAATGAAAAGAGGTTGAAGTTCTATTCTTGGTGAATTTTTAATGATAATCATTTTAGTACGTTCATTTGCCTTGATGATGACACCTATATACTTGGTTGCAGTGGCTTGAAGTTGGAGGCAACAATCACCTAATTTTTCTGTCCATTCCGCCTTTTTTTTGTAACTTTCTGAAACACATGTTATAATAATCATAAAAATTGTTTTTATTATGAGCATGGTATAGTATCCCAATCATGATGGTCTTCTAGCTATACTTGTAGAGGTATGAATGCTTGTTATTGTTTGCTGTTTTTTCCCCACAATGGGCACTGTAAAGTCTGGCGTTATAAGCATGTTGGGCTCAGCTTGTGCACTTACTGTTGATGGTGTCTTTTGTTCTGGATATTTGTTGCTTGTCTCTATTATTGCCATCTTTTATTTGGAAAATGCATTATTGATCCACATCCATCATATTTTCTTCAGATTCTTGGCAAGTCAGGTTTGAAGATGGAAGTTGAAGTTCCTGTTGATTAACAGTGGCAATTGAACATGGATTGCACAAATCTACAACAAGCAACGTCACTGCGGCATTCGTTTTGAGTTGGATGTGGGATTTCTTGATCCTGGTATTTAGTCCATCATCTCAATAGCAGATACATTTGCTGCGTTTGTAATTACTATGCAACAGTATGGATAATATGATGCACTGGGACTTAGCATTATTTATACGTCTCGTTAATATTGCAAGTTGATGTACGAGCTGTTTTGCAGTTTCCATGACAAATTGACTTTTTTACTGTGAGATTTATCTTATGCAACGGACTTCAGGTGCTTGAAATAGATGATGTTGACCATGTCTTTGTTTTTTGTCCATGAGTATTTATTAACTTGTAATTATTAATTGTATTCATCGAGTCAAAATTTGTAATGCATTCCCCCATTGCATCTCACTGTGAGACTTTGGTGGTGGGAATTTCTGGGGTTTGAATTTGGATACATAGAGGATCTGTATTTGAATATTCTGATACAGAATTTCTGGATTTTCCTTTTAGAGGTTGATGTCCCTATATCAAGTGTCATGTTTGTTACTGGTCGGTTTCCTACGGATAACGTAGTGGTCTATTGATATCATGGCCTGACCTAGTGAGTTGTATAAATTTAGTGCAAGACGTGAAAGTACTACTACATCAAACGTCTAAAAATTTAGTCCAGTCTTGGACGTTACCGCTACATTAGACGTATGAAGTAATGACTGGACTACGATCATGTTTTCCCGTTATGCACATGGATTGGGTTGGAACCTTAATTAAATTAGGGAAAATCCCAAAAAAAAAAAGAGATAAGAGAAATAGGAAAATCTCAATTTAGTACAGCGAAATCGAAAAATTTTAAATAAGTCTTTTTATACATTTTTGTATAATTATAAAAATGTCACTAAATTTTTAACAACATGAGTATCTTAATTTACAATAAGAGGATCTCAATTAACAACATTAGCACAAACAACTCACAATATAAATACGTAGTACTTAAATGCTTCTGGTGTTATTAATTTAGATATTTGTGTTGTGAAAAATTCAGTGGTATTTTTGTAATTATGCAAAAAAAGTACAAAAATATTGATTTAGGATATCCTGATTTCGTTGTATTGAATTGAGATTTATATATTTCTCTTATCGTTTTTTTTTTTGAGATTTTCCCATTAAATTAGTCAATAAAGATAATTTTTTGAAAAATTACTACTTTTGATCTTAAACATTAGATTGTTAATTTTTTTGTAAGGAGGTTAAGGAAGTTAATTAAATTATTTTAAATAATTTTTATTGTTATTTTTCTCTAAACTTATTTGTCTTACTTGTAAACGAATAAATAATTTAATGATACACATATGATTAAATAATTTATTTAATTTTCTTAATTTTTTTTTTAAAAAAAGTCAACGGGTACGGAGGGAGTATAATTTATTTAATTATTTTTCAGAAAAATGTTGCAGTTTTCTTTGTCATGTGCTGTACTAAACTTTTGAAAATTATAAAAAATAAAAAGAATCCTATTTTTTTATTTATAAGATAACAAAATGTGCTCAATTTTAAATATTATCTAATGATAAAAAGAGACACACAAAAAATATTTGGGCTGTGTCCCAAAATTGACGCTCAGCTAAACACCCCCAGTCCTTCTCCTTCTCTTCCCTCTTTCCCTTACATCACTTGGTTTCTTTAGAGTTGCAAATTTATCGAAGTTTAATAATAGTGTCAATTAATCATAAGGCTTTACTCTCGATAGTATACCTAATCTATTTATCTATTTAATCTTACAGCATGGCAACTTTTAAATGGGATTAATTAAAGTAGAAAGACATCTGTTTATAAAAAAAAAGGAAACAATATCCATAATTTATGGTAAAAAAAGACATTATCCAGAATTTAGTGTTCTTATTTATGAGACATATTATGAAATCAATTCAGAAGCAATTAATATTCTTTCTAGGATGTCCCCAGAAATGATTAAAAAGACTTGCCCCCATCTGCTAAATAAATCAGTGGTGTTTCCCATGCGTAGTAAGTAGCGAAAGAGCATTATTCGAATGATAAATTAAATTTTTTTATCAAAGATTCAAATGTATAAATAGAAATATGAAATAAAAAGAACACGAAGTTTATCTTTTACATCAGTTATAAATGAAGTACATGTTATAATTTAAGACGTGAGAAATCCTTATTAGTAAAATTTACCATTTAAAAGTACCTGAAATTTGTTTAAATACCAACAACAACACATCTCTATTTTATACAACACTTCTTCAGTTATGCATAACATATCTCTAACTATCTATAAAACAGAATGCATTTATACATAACTGCAAAAAGAAGGGTTGCTTGTGTTCAATTTTGAAATAAATTCTGCAGCGAAGGGCTTTTAAGTAATTTTATCCTTTTTAAAATCAAAAGCTAATGAAGCTTAAGAACTTTATAATATTGGCGTGTATCTTGTAGGGAAGGCTTCTTTCATGGGTGGAGCCAGAGGTTGACTTAAAAATGGTTTAAGAAGCGTTTTAAGAATATGGCCGGCAATACTCTATCGTCATCGCCCATCGGAGCCTGTTATAGCCGTTGGAGATCATGCCACGAACTAACCAACGACCTTTTAAAAGACCAATCAACAGATTAAAAAAAAAGAAGAAGAAGAAGAACAGAAGACAAGGGCCCCACATGGAAATCATTTTTCACCGCTGAGGGGAAAAGAAAGGGCGAATTCTAAAGAATCCTAAAACAACGACACACTTTTCTGGTCTTTTCTTTCTCATGCTTCATGCGAATTGAAGCTAGTAACGTTCATCTTCATCATGATGCTGGCTTTGATAATTGTTTGCTCTTTCTATAGAAAACCGCACAAAAAATTATTATTCAAGTTTTGACTTTTTTTTTCCCCTCCTCCTGGGTGAAACTGTGTGCCCTTTTGTTTGTTTCTCTGTATTTTGTTTTCCTGGGGAGCTTTCCTTGCTTGTCTCGTTTGATCAATACATGTTAGTGCAGAAGCTATAATTTGGTTCTCGAATTGTTGTTTTCTTCTTCTTTCCATTGCATGAGCCTTGGCTGGATTTGAAATCCGTAATTTGCTTCCGCTTTTCTTCGTCCAATTCGATTGGTGCAAAGAGGCTCTCTCTGGCTTTCCTTGAAGTGCAAGCTCTGTTATTTCCCTATGAATTATCATCTGCGTAAAGAATCAACTTACCTCTTTGCTTCCTTCTCTTCTCTGTTCTGAACTCTAGTAACTTCGACCATCAATTCGATTCATCTGCAGGTATGTTCACTGTTCCATGATATTTTTCTGATACATACTACATCCAATATCATCAAACAATATATCCCCTGTTTCTTCTTTGATTGTATCCTAGGTGGATTTTATTTGAGTTTCTTTGAATTTGAGAAAGTGATGGAGAATTTTCCTATATGTGGTGTGTTTCAGAATTAATAGATTGCTTCTTCTTCTGCTGGTTGGGGTTTTGATACGACAATGGCAGAAGCTAGCTTGAGCAATGGTGGAACAATGGCGGAGAGTGATATTGTGGCGATGAAGGAGACAATTCGAGCTCAGCAACAGCTTCTGCAGAAGCTATACACAGAGTTGGATGAAGAAAGAGAAGCTTCTGCAACAGCAGCAAGTGAAGCTCTTGACATGATTCTTAGATTACAAGGAGAGAAAGCAGCAGCAAATATGGAGGCAAGACAGTATGAGAGAATGACAGAGGAGAAGCTAGAACATGCAGAGACATCTCTGGAGATCTTCGAAGAGCTTATGTTTCAGAAAGACATGGATATTGGTTCTCTGGAGAATCAAGTTCAGGCTTACAAGAGAAAGCTTGTTAGCCTTGGATGTGATCCTAATCTCAGTGAGCTTGAGTTTCATGAGAATTATAACAATGATAATAATTACTCAGATGATAATTCTGTGAGAAGGCTCCATTCTTTGCCTCCTTTACCTGTAAATAATTACAACTTCAGAGCTTCTAGAAAGAGGGAAAGATCGCCAAGTCCATATTATCATCATACAGATATGATTCAAGCATTAGAGGAGAAGAAAACTGAGAAAAAACCGGTTCAACAAGGCGTGGATTTCGCCAAGAACCCAGGAGAAATTGCTCAAGAAACCCTTGATTCATATAGGGAACAGATTAGAAAGTTAGATGAGAAAGTGAAGGAGATATCAGATTGCAAGGAAATAGAAGGATTCAAAGGTCCAAATTTGAGAGGTAGGAGACACAGGTCATGTTCATTATATGGAGCAAGGAGCAAGACAATCTCTAGTGTTAGTCCACAACAAGTTGTTCATCATGAAGTTCAGCAGCAGCAACAAAATAGGGAAGCAAATACAGATCCTTCTTGTTCAGTAAATGTGCATGATGTGTTTGAAGTTCCACAACCTGTGGAAGATGATAATAGTAGAGCCAATAATAAGCATGGGGATAATATACTGGAGAGGTTGAGAACAGCAGATTCAGATAACAGGTTAACAAAACCAGACCCAGAAGTTCCAGAGGAAAAGGATGAAACACTTTCTAGATATGAATCAGGGAAGCTAATGAGAGTACTTGGCATGAACATGGAAACCAAAGAACACAGTCCAGATGGTGGTAACAGCAATATTAATAAGATCACTTACATGATTGGCCGGAATATGGAGGGGACGAGCTTGGAATATTGCAGAGGGGAAGCTGAGTTTCACCTTTTGTCAAAGAGGATCGAGAGGCTTGAGGATGAGAGGGAGAGAGTGAGCTCAAGGCAAGAAATTACACATGAAGGAGATGGTGGAGAGCATCTTAGACTCTTGAAGGAAATACTCAGCCAGCTCAAATCAATGAGGGAAGAAACTATGTCTATAAGTTCAAGAGCAAAAAAATATCCACCTAAAGATGATGGTGGGCTTTTGGATCGTCTTAAAGAGGTAAGACACATTACACATTCTCTGGTGTTGTTGTTGCATTTTTGTTTCTGTAATTGAATTGTTTGATCTGATTGACATGTTGATGTGAACAGGCAATGCTGCACTGCTGGATTTGATTGTGGTGTGTGCATGATTTGGCTATAAGTAGACGAGAGTGTGTGAGTGTGTGTGATGGTCATGGTATCTGATAGTTACTTTTGAGAACGTGTGGGTTTGAGGCAATAGACTAGATTCTTTGATTTTGAAGATAGTTTCTGAAATGTCTATATTATGTTGTAACTTCATCTTGTACATTAGGCACTGATATGACGGTGACTTGAAGCTCCTATAGGGTTAAGAATGTTCTATTTTTCCTTTTTTCTTGTCTCCCTCTGTTTTTCTTTTTTGTTTTTTTGGCTTCCTCGTTATATGAGTTTGAGATTGACGTATACTTGAGTTAATGGGGTGAGGAGCTTCTTGATACTGTATATTCATGCCATGAGAAAAAATAAAATGTTACGATGATTTTACTCCTTAGAGGGAAGTAAAAGCAGACAAATTATATAAGCAACTGTTTCATGAAAAGTCAATACCTTATAAAGTTGGTGCAGTTATTAAAGAGTCAGCTAATTATCTATGGGGTTGTGAGTTCCACTCCTGCAACCGATGTAAAGACCTTGTCGTTGAGCAATTTGTAAATATCTCTGTAAGCGCCTTTTGAGCTTAGATGCATGTCCTAATCCTAGTGGACCTTCAGGACCTAAATCACCAAAGCTTTTATGAACCAAGGAAAAGCCAACACTTGACTCATTGAAATTCATATGCTGCTTCTTCTTCATCATCTTCAGTGCCTTTTCTGGATGTGTCTTACCAGATTGTTTGTTTCTCAAAGTCCTTAGTGTGTCAGCCTGTTAATACAGATTATTATGGACTATAATCTTTGTATTGAAGCACCAAATATACAGTAACTTTATTTTATCACTATGACTTTCTTTTGAAGCTGGTTTGGTTTGTTTATTTTCACTTTAGAAACCACCTTCCATCAAAACTATAGTTTCTGTAGTTTCTGATATGAAACTAAACACAAGTGTGTTTAGTTTCTGTTGTTGATATGATGTCCCATTTGTACTTCTTATTTGAAAGAGTGATAGACTGATCATATGCTATGTTATGAAGAAATATAATGGAGTGAAGATTAGAGTTTCCTCTCATTCATTTCTGGGATAAAGCTGAATAGTGGATAACTTGTATGCACAACTAAAGTTAGTTAGTCTCAATGCACATTGCTGAGGTTTAGCTCCCTTACGTGTGGGTCCATATGCCAAAGTGGATTCTAGGCCTATATTTTCTTACTACTCTAATAATGCCTTCTCTCTATTTCCCAAAGAAACAAAAGCCCTCTGTATTCTCTAACAAATATCATTGTAACCTATTAAGGTCGGTTTAGTTGGTAAAGGGGGCCGGCTCACAATTATATGGTTAATGGTTTAAATCCCACCAATACAAACACTTTGTTAGTGGGCGATTTGTAAATACATTTATATATATGAGTAGAACTAGTAAACTGGGCCTGATGAGGCGGGTTGGTGCTACTTGATTCTTGGTGGGTGTAAAAAGTCTTTTAAAAATGAGGAAAATCGTAGCCATAATATATTTTTGAGCAAAAAAAGAAAAAATTCAAAATAATTTATTATAAAAATTATTTTGTTAAGAAAAATTTTAAAAAATAATGCTGGGCCGAAACAACTTTCTGACTAGGCGAGGCGGGTGGCGAATATATAACCAGCCTGAACCTGCCACTTTCAGGCGGGTTGGGCCGTTTTGCGACCTATATATCTGAGTTTACATTACTTGTTATTAAAACAATTATAGAACTTTCTACCCTATGCAAAGAAGGAAAAATGATAAAATAATGTTCTTCTTTTGTCACCCAGTAGTCCAGTCTCCACATTTTTGGGGATATTAATAATAGATTAAACTTACAATGCGTTCATACCGAACTCATGAACCTCTGTTGATAATACTAGCTAGCAGCATTTAAAGATCTAGAGGCTAGGTGCATGAATCTGCAATAATATTTGGTAATAATTTAGGATTAAAATACTTTTATATCTTCTGGCAAAAAAAAATTATATTTTTTTAATTACATGATAATGCTCCAGGACTTTCTCACAAAATCAAAATATTATCTTGGTTTTGGGAGGAAATTAATCTAGTTATTGCCACTAATTAACAGGGGTTGGTCCTTCGGGTGAAAAAAAGGCATTACTCCTTGTGAAAGGAGTTTTCCTTGAATAATCATGAGGTGTCAATGCAAGTTCAAATAGTATGTAAATGCAAGTAATGTGCAATCCTGGTTGAGCTCGATAATGCTACAATCTAACTCAATCACATATTTATACATAAAAAAAAAAGGTTAAGGTGTTTAAATGACATTTAACTTTTTGAAAAGTGTAACAGCAACCATCAACTATTTTTTAGAGTAAAAATAATTATAAACATTATAGGGAGAATTTCACCAAGAGACCATATAAGAGATTTAATATAAAATTAATCCATCATTTTAAAATTTTAGTTCAGTCCCAAGGATTGCAATTGAAAATAATTTTTTAGGTAAAAAGACCTTGTTGCCCTTATCAATTGTTCATTAGTCTTGATTAATAGGTCCTCTTAGCCCATGAACATGTACCCTGGACCAATGAGCAAGTGATAAACTCTTATAACGAGGTTCAAGTGATCACCATTAATTAACAAGTCTTTTTGGCCCGTGAACATGTAAACTGGACCAATGAAAAGTGAAAAACAGTTATAAACAAATGACAAATCCTTTAAAATATTCAAGTGATCACCCTTAATTAACAAGTCCTCTTAGTATGTGAACATGTAAACTGGATCAATAAACAAGTGAAAAAATGTGATGAATAAGTGACAAATTCTTATAACAAGTTTAAATGATCACCCTTGATTAATATGTACTCGTAGCCCATGAACATATAAATTAGACCAATGAATAAGTGAAAATCAGTGGTGAACAAGTGACAGGGGTAACAAGGTTTTTTCACCTAAAAATTTAATTTCAATTATAACCTTTAGGACAAAACTAAAGTTTTAGAATTTTGTGGGATTGGTTTTATATTAAATCTCTTCTATGGTCCCTAGGTGAGATTTTCCCAACATTATAAAAAAAGCGCAAAAGTAACCATAATGTTAACATCCCTTAACATCCATCACTGTGACATTTTTAATGAAAGATTAAGATGCTAAAATAACTATTAACTTATACCAAAAGTGCAAAAGTAACCATAATTTTTTTAGATGTAAAAGTAACTAAAAATTGATTTATTGAATATTAATTCACAAGTTTTTATATTGCTTATGTAAGTTGGAGTCCAAGATGATTTTAATTATAAGAGGTCTAAGGGTGATGTGGATTATCCCAAGCCTACCACATGCATATGCAATCTTCCATCACCTTTTGTTTTTCCTCTTAGATATCTTTCCTTAAAATCTACATAGTGTTAATTGTTGGCTTTTTTATTATGAGTATTTTATTAATTTGGGAATTAAAATGATAAAAGTCAAATTAAAAATTATGAATTAATATTCAAAAAGTCACATTTTTATTCTAATTAATGAGAATGACGAAGTAAAAGAAATTTGTCACTTAAATTTTAAAAGCTAAAATGTGCAACATAAACACTGGCATTTAAAATACTAAGATCACAAATGTTAAAGCAATTCCATGACCAACACTAAATAGATTTTAAGATAGGATGCATGAGAGTAAAATTAAAAGGCAATGAAAGATCGTATATACATATGGTAGTTTGGGATAATCTATGCCACTCTATTCATCTCATAATTAAAATCCTCTTAGATAGAAAATTGCATAAGGAATATAAAAACTTGTGAATTAATATTCTAGAAGTCAACTTTTAGTTACTTTTGCATAAAAAAATTGGAAAAATTCCAATTAATTACATTTTCAAATTATAAAACCCAAAAAAGGATGTTAAGATTTACAAAACCCAGAAAGGTGACAAAAGTGGAATCTATGTTTTGTAAATCATAAGAAAAAGACCCAAATGCCCCTATAAATTAAAGAGGCTCTCAGGTAAAAAGATGAGGGCAATACTGTGTTGAATGACAAAAGATGAGAGAAAAAAATGTACTAGCTTGGTTAGCATTGATGCTGTCAGGGAATATTAAAATTTATTGGTAATTGCGGACTGGAATAGTCAAACTCAGTACTAGTTTTGTTAATAGCGAAATATTATGATATATATATGGTAATTATGTCAATGGAATTACTAGTGTTGATTATTCCATTATGAT
The DNA here is from genome assembly GCA_037177275.1 of Acacia concinna. NCBI lineage: Eukaryota > Viridiplantae > Streptophyta > Magnoliopsida > Fabales > Fabaceae > Acacia > Acacia concinna. Next base: position 1,332,130 of record JBAGKO010000017.1, read on the forward strand.
TACATCGAATACTATTACGGTTTTGGTTAATACTAATGGTTACTAGTCACTTAATTTCCTCAAGCAACTTGTTCCTTTCTCTTTGTCAAACCATTTCATCATATCTCTCTCCTTCCCCCATTCTCATAGCTTTTCGTCAAGATACTCTTTGTTTATTCATTTTGTCAATACCATAATGAGTTTTCATCAAAACTATTATTATTATTATTACGAATCTCATTGAACACTTTGGCATTACCTGTTCTGATTACCACATTTGGTTTTGACGAAAACTCGTTAGGTGTTGACAAAATGAATAAACAAGGAGTATCTAGATGAAAAGCCATAAGAATGGGGGAAGAAGAGAGATATGGTGAAGGGGTTTGACAAAAAGAAGGAATAAGTTACTTGAGGAAATTAAATGACCAGTAACAATTGGTATTAACCAAAACCGTAATGGTATTCATTATAACCATAATGGAATCATCAACACTAGTAATTCTGTTGATATAATTACCATATATATATATCATAATGTTTCTCCATTAATAAATGTTGGCGGTAGCTTCTGAATTGTCATGCAATTTGGTGGACCTTCCAACTCTTTCTAGTTAGATGCAAGTCCAATCAGCAGTAATAATACCTACAAATAAAAACTTGATTCAAGTCGTGCCCGAGGATACTGTCCTTAAGAGCTATTCCACAACTACTGGCAAAAGAAGTTGAGGTGCACTCCTCAGGATTAAACAAATCCTTCCTATATAAAACTAGGATAAGTAGAACTCCGGAAGATGATTGAACTCAGCAATCACAAAAAATTCTAGAGGAGGAAGTGAGGAGTTAGAAATTTTTTTTTAGAGCCAAGTGGAGTATTCTCTTTGAACCTCTTATTTCAAGCCCCTTATATAAGCTATGAAGAATAATACGTTGGAATGCATCTAATTGCCTTCATAATTTTATTTTAATAAAGCAACGGCCATATTATTCAATAATGAAGCAATTTTGAATGCTATACGTTATATCCTTGGGCATAAAATCAATTGACATCTCATTTACGGTTTCCAATGTTAGGCATTTCATGTGATTTAATTTGACCCATTCAATGTATATATAAAGGCATTTAACCTGATTCCATGTTTCAGTTTTTCTGAAAATGCATCCAATGGTATTAAAAACAATTTAAAGAATTAAATAATCAAGTTAATAAAGTTTCCAATATCATTTATTTTTAATAATAATATTCAACAATAAAAGTATTAAAGTATATTCCTAAAAATTGTTAAATATTTATTACTTAACCATTTATAGATTTATTTATTTAAATAAATCTAACTTGAAAAAGAGGTTTATAATATATATACACTTAACCCACTTCTAACTCATACTTAGGGGAAATTGCCGGATTTCTATGTGGCTCATATATTGTGTGAGTTCACTCCTCCTCTTAACTTATTTAATGGTCCAAGAACACTCATTATCTGGACCTCCACAATCCCAAATAATGTAGGACTTGTTCTTTATGACACACCCACTTATTATTTTCAACATATTTAATACCCGATCCACTGTTCCTAACACTAACAATGTTTGTTTGGTTTTAAAAAAAAATATAATACCCGTCACAGTTGAAGTTGATGGTCATAAAAGGTTAATTCAGGTTACAAAAATAAGTCTGAACAATTTAACTTCATATAATTTTAAATGAATATTTTTAATTAAGAAAATCTCTCTGAGATCAGCTGGGCAAGTTGGATGAATTGTAAAGTAAACTTGATTACAAATTGGAGTAGATTTGACTGGAATCTATAAAACCCAATATAAATCATCCCCTATTTACCCCTTCTTTCTCTGATTTAAATGAATATTAAAAGGAACTTACTTGACTAAATGTACGTAAATAAGCCTATAAGTAAAAATTAACGTGCGATTTATACAGCCCTTATGTCATACTTATGAGGTGTGACAGCCTACACATAATACATTATTACTCCCTCGATTCCTAAATATAAGGTCTAATTTATTTTTTTAAGAGATTAAAAATAACTAAATAAGTGATTTAATCACATCCTATATTGTCTATTAGTAGATCATATATTAGTTTATATATTAAACAAAAAATTTTAAGAAAAAAAATAATAATAGTAATACTTTAAAATAATATAATTAACTTTCTTAATATCTTAAAAAAATGTGCAGCAGTTAAGTAATTTATTGTCAAAAGAGTTTATTATTAGCAAGGACAATAATATGTTTTTAATAATAAAGCAAAACGTTTGAGAGGATACATACGCAGGATTCAAATCAATGTACATGGATATTCAAAGTCAAGTCAGGCTGCATAATGTCAAAATAGTTAATTATTAGCAAGGACAATAATCTTTTTTTAATAATAAAGCAAAACGTGTGAAAGGATAGATAGGCAGGATTCAAATCAATATACTTGTATATTCAAAGTCAAGTTAGGCTGCATAATAAATAGAATTAAAAAACAATTAAAGTCTTTTTTTAATAATCAATCAATTTTATTTATATTTACGTATATTTTAAGAAAAAGTAATAGATGATAAAGTATATGAAAAATAATAATGAGGAAAATGTTATGAATATTAATTATATGTATGTCCATTAACTAGTGGCTTCCTCTCTAAGCCAAGTAAATTGACTTCTCCATCAAGCTAGTCAAAATGCTTCTCCATAAAGCCAAGTCAACTGGCTTCCCTAACAAGCCAAGTCTACTGGCTTCTTCTCCAAGCTTAATTTTTGTGCTTACCCCCTCCATTTGTAACAACCAACTGAATGAGAATTTCTCTACTGGTTTCTCTCTTTTATTCTTTGATCTCTTGCTCTCTCATCTCAGATATCTTTTATTTTTATAACACATTATCAGCACAAAAGCTCTGAAGAAGGTACAACTCTTTCATTGTTTTTTTAACCATTTCATCTACCTTCTTAATATATGTTTATTGGATCTATATGAGATAATTTTAGCCACTATATAGAGTTAAAAAGACTTTTACCGATTGTTTTAAACATTGGGTTCCATGGCTAAGATTGGATATTGTTGTTGTTTTTATCTTATTTAATCTCCTTTACAGGTTCTTATATATTATTGATATTGTTATTCTCTCTGAATTCATATTCTGAAGTTATATGGCCATACTGCTTTAATTTTCCTGATTTGAAAATATATGACCTGAAGTCATATGAATTTAATTTCCTATTATATGGCAGGAAGCCATATTTTGTTTTCCTATTTTGAAAACATATGACCTAAAGTCATATTGGTTTGATTTATTATTATATGGCTAGAAGCCATATTGGTTTGATTTCCTATTACATGGCCAAAAGCTATATTCTTATTTTGAGATTGTATGACTATAACTTATATCACTTTGATTTCTTATAGCCATAAGACATATTCCTTGATTCCTATTTTGATACTATATGGCCAGAAGCCATATATTTTTTCTTGTCTTACTGTGTGGCCAGAAGCCATGTTCATTTGATTCCATATTATATGACCAGGAGTCATATACTTTTTCATTTTCTATTTTATTAGATGGCTAGAAGCCATAAACTTTCATTTATCTTGAAGATAAAAGGCTAGAAGCCATATAATATTATTTTTCCTGAAGATAAAAGGCTAGAAGTCATATCATGTTATTTATCCTGAAGATAAAAGGTCGGAAGCCATATATTCCTAATTTCTCATCTTAAGAGTAAATTGGCCGAAAACCATGAGAATATAATTCAAATTTCTTAAAATTAATTGGCCCAAAGCTATGAGAATAATTGGCTTGAAGCCATAAATGTTAGTCGGCCTAAAGCCATAAGGATTAAATGGCCCGAAACCATAAACTTCTTATTTTGCTATATCTTACTTTATGAATTACTCATTGTCTTTATGAATTCCCTGTTATTATTGTATTGTTATTATATTGTGTTTTTATAATTTCTATTTATTGCTTTAATTAGTTTGATCTATGTCAAATATTGCAAAACTTGAATTTGTGGTTATTGTCATTACTGAAAAGAACTAAATCTTGATTGAATATTTGACCATAAAAGTCACTCTTATTCTTTGAAGTGATTTAAAAGAAAGGTATAACCACCAGAAGATGGTTAACCTTTTAAAGGCTTATTATAAATAAGTGCATCCAATTTGCTCCTGTAGCAGCAATTTTGTGAAAGATGTTTTAAGAAATATACTAAACTTATTTCTTACCTCCTTATAGCCAAACAAAACCATGAGTTTTTATTGAAAAATCAT
>JBAGKO010000017.1:1336478-1348858 GCA_037177275.1 Acacia concinna
CAATGTTAAACTTCACTTTAATCAAAGTTGGTTTAACATTTCCTAATGCATTGTTAAGAACCACTTAGAGTGCAAATGGAATAAGTGATGCAAATTCCCTAGGTTGTTAATCAACAACCCTGCCAAGTGCACATACAATATTATTAATAATCATTGACAAGATTAAATGACCACATGCTTCAATACATGGAAATATATATATATTCAAAGCACACAAAGATAACAACAACCCATCCAGTCACAATACATGGTCTAAGTTTAGAAATTACAATCATAATCATTAAGTTCCACAACAGTACAAAAATTCCTAAAGCTAGAAAAACCTGATACAGAAGAGAAAATGATAACTTAGACTAGACAAAATACTCCCCTATTGAACCCAATGAACTCAAGCCTTGTTCTTCATCACCAAGAGGCTAGAAAGTTAGCCTCTCATGCTTTTGTACTGACTGCAATCGCTGATCTAGATAGAAACCATAGGAGAAGCTGAAATGGGATGCAAAAGGTGAAGAAGAAGGTGATAGGAAGGATTCTGATGGTTTGGCTGGTGAAAACTGGTGGAAACATGGAGGAAAATGAAGGGACTTGATGGGGAAACAAGGTGAGGTTTAGAGGAGATAAAAGTGGCTACTTTTCTGCAAATCTACAAACTGTCAGTGCCTCTCTCGTGTGGTTGCGTCATGCTTATATAGGGAGTCTAAATACCCTACTTTAAAACGCGTAGCTTCATTTTTTAGGGGCCAAGTCATGCCCTCAAATGTGTCAAGTCCCGACTTGGAGAGACAAAGGATACATTAGTCTTGACTTAGCTTCTAAAATGCAGGGCTCCACCTAAGGGCATCCAGGTCGCGACCTCAGATGTCCAGGTCGCAAGGGAGGCAGAAACACTCCCATATGTGCTTTGGTTTTTGTAAATTATGGGCTACATCAATGCTCCTATCTTGGGCTTCAAATCCTTCTCCAGTTGCCTGAAAGTTATATAAAAGAGCTTTGTGAAGACTAAATAAGCAATTTCAAATAAGGAGAGGAAATTGACCATTTTTACTCTTAAAATAGCAAAATAAAATGCATGAATCTATGTACTCCCAAAAGCTATAAGTGCATGCATAATGAGGGTAAAAGTTTTACAAATCATTAGAAAACACTTAAGAAAACCATGGAAAGATAGGGTTCTATCACTTGGGCTTTAATGTTCCAAATGCACATTCCAAAATCTTTTTAGGCTGAGGCTGTTTCTACTGTTTGCTTTCTTATTAATCATATGCATTCCTCTGTCTTTCAAGGAGAGAAACCTATGATAGTCTTATTTCCTACACAAAATCTATTTCCTATTGCTTCCAAAATTTTTAGATGTGTCAGTTTTGTTCGAGATATTCATCTAGGTCTTAGTAAACTTGATCCTAAGTCTTTAAATTGTGTATTTCTTGGCTATTCTCGTGTTCAGAAAGAATATCGTTGTTATTCCCCTGATAGGGAAGTTGAATATCTCACAGTAACTCGTCCTGATGTGACCTTTGCTGTAAGCATTTTGGGCCAGTTTATGATTGCCCCTACAGTTACTCAATGGAAAGCATTAGAACATGTTTTACATTATTTGAAAGGATCTCTAGGTCGCGATGTACTTTATATGAATCATAAACATACCAAGGTTGAATGTTTTTATGATGCGGATTATGTCAGCTTTAAATTAGCAAGGAGATCGACCACCGGATGCTGCGTGTTTGTTGGAGGAAATTTAGTTTCTTGGAAGAGCAAGAAGCAAGATGTGGTATCAAAATCAAGTGGAGAGGCATAATACAGAGCAATTTCTCAATCTATATATGAAATTTTGTGACTCTTCCAACTTCTGAAGGAGGTGGGTATAACAACTTCATTGCCTGCAAAGTTGTGGTGTGACAATAAAGCGGCTCTCCATATAGCATCTAACTCTGTATTTCATGAACAAACAAAGCATATTGAGATTGATTACCATTTTATCAGAGATAAGACTAAGGAAAAATTTATTTCTACAGGGCATGTGCGATCTACTAATCAGTTGGGTGATCTTCTAACAAAAACACTAAGTGGGCTGGGGTTGAATATCTATTTAGCAAGTTGGGCATGATTAATATCTTTGCTCCAACTTAAGGGGGAGTATTAAGAAATATTCTATACATAATTAGGATTGATTACATTTAATTAGATTTGATTACGCATTATTCTGTAATTATGATTATGCGTCTGTCCATTAATTATATGCATTAATTTCCCAGTATAAATACAGTATCTCATATATGAATAGATACAAGATATTCAGAATACTCTTGTACAGTATTCAACCTCTTATATCTATAATTTTTCTATAAATTTATTTATCTAACTAATAAACTAATATATAATATAGACACAAAAATATTTCAAAGAGATTGTGTCACAAATTATTTAATTAACTAATTTATTTAGTTTTCTTAATTTTCTAAAAATTAGGTAAAGGACATGATGCCGTAACAAATAAGCAAAACGTTTCAAAAAATTTAAAGTTATTAAATCATGTGAGTGCCATTTTCCAAATATTAAGGTATTCCCTACTTTTTTAAAAAGGTAGAGGACACAAATTAAGAATAGAATGGCAGCTGAGATGGTTATTTGCAATTAATTTATTGTTTTGCAAATTATCACCATTTATTACACAAAAAAATGGTGGTTAAATACATAAAGCTCCCATAAAGTAGGTGTAAAAGCTTTCCTAGCTTATAACCATAATTAATCAAACATTTTATCAAATTATTATTAACCACTATCATGATGAATAAAATGTGATAAATATTTTAAAAGTATTAATCATGGTAGAAAAGTTTAAAACTAAATTTTTAGAAGAACTATTATAGTTAAAAGAACAAAACCCCTTTATAGACTTTCCCTCTTGAATTCACTCTTTAATTAAATAATACTTCTTCATATAAAACAATTTCTAAGTTAAACCAAAATGGGGATCCACAAGTTTTAAACCACAACGTCAAGGTTTCTAAGCCACCACTTAAAACCATCAAAAGATATCTCTAACCACATAGAAATTATAGGTATACAGTTAATGCATCAATTATAAAAAATAAACCAGAATATGCAAGATAAGCTATAGTGTGGCAATATATAATATCCCGCATAACCAAAAATATGGAAGCACTGTCATAAAAAAAACATGGAAGCAATACTCTTATCAGTAATAACTTAAACTTATGAAGTCTTCCCCGATGGACCAATACGGGAATTATCACCTGAAATTAAAAAAATGTTAAATCAACAGGATGAGACAAAAATATCATTAATTAATAATCCATCTTATCGAACATACAAATAAGTATTCATGAGGTATCAAGTGGGAACAATTACAAATATAAAGCATTATCAGAAATGTCATGTTATTATAGTTATATCAACTTAAAATATTATAATCTCATTTTCAGATTTATCACATGTGTGCACAAATATCAATACACAACAATTTATTCTTTGATCTCCCTTATTTCCTCTTACTGAACCCATGGGTTAATATTCACCCATATAATTGGTAGTTCAACTCAATAAACTCTCTGATCAAGTGATATGAACCAGCCAAAATTCACAAAGAACAAGATCGGATTATGGGTTCCCCCTTTAATACATGAGTGGGGCATCCCTACTAAACACAATCTGGTTAAAGGGCTAGCTAATGTACACCTGGGAGTCCATCACCTTTTTTCCTCTTTTTATACAAGATTTCATCCCCTTATTTCCTCTAGAATAACCTCCTATAAATTCCACATCCACAATCCTCTCATATTAATACTCAAGAAATATACCATGCTCATAAATTATCACATAACATCATATCATTATCCATTCCTCAATAAAAATATGTCCCACAAGATAATTTCAATAATAAAATAGCTTTATATTCCATATCACAGGACAATTACAAATCTATGTCCTATATATTTAAAATTGTTCACAAACATGTCACAAGCATACACAATAAGAGAAAAGTGGTAACCTCTTGCCAAAGAATAACAATACCACAAAGCTCCTAATTTCATGATCTCAAACATAAGCTAAAATCAATATACAACAATTTAATTATTACTCATTAATAACTTTTTGAGTAATTAAAACAATCAACTTCATTAAATAAAATTTAAAGTTTGAAACTAATTACCCAAAAACAGAGTTTCACTTTAAAACCCCAATTATTTGTTTTAATATAAATTCAAATATTTTTCTTAACCTAAACAAATTATTTGGGACATTATTATCATCAATTTTATTCTATTATAGGAAACCCTACTTTAAAATTTATGGTTTCAAATATAAATTTTTTAAATTATAAATATTCACTTGATTAAATAATCTAAACCAAAAACTGCAATAATACCTCCATTAACGTAAATAACTCATTTTCCCTAAAATCGATAAGTAAAAATATCATATATAGCATTATTTATTATTTAATTTGTAAAAAAATAATTATAAAATTTTACAAAACCCAAATCACTAAACTAAACTGATTAAAACTAATCATTAACTATCCTTTACAATTATATGGACATTCATTGACAAAACTCAAAACTTGTCTAAAACTCTATTCTTAAAATATTCTCTAATCTACATAAAATTACTATCATAAAAAAGAAAAAATTATGTAAAACAACTTTTATAAAGAAAATTTTGTGGTTAGACGTATTTTTTAGCATAAAACTAATTTACAAAATTTAAACCCTAACCTAAAAATTCCGTCACAGCTCGCTGTGTCTTATCCTTTACTTGAAGTGAAGAGGGAAGACGCTAGAAGGGTATTTAATAACCCTATGTCAAATATTATACTATTATAATATTTCATCTTCAACTTAGTTGAATATTAAATGTTATAATATTAGAGATATATATATATAGAGAGACAGGGGTAGAATTTTATATAAATACCACATAAATTCTTAAAACTCTCAAACGATTGTTGAATTTCTAAAAGGACACTTTGGTCTCAGAGGTGGAATCTAGGCTTTTTCATTTTGGCTGACGTAACACCTGACAAAATAGATAGGGAGATGTTGATAGAAGAGAGAGGGAGAAACCTGATTAGGTTGAGCTTGGTAATCCCATTACGAGTTTTGTTATTTACGTTATGAGTCTTGTTATTTCCACTATTGATTATGTTAAAACATGTTTACTAATTTAAAATGCAAACTGAGGATGAGCTTGTTAATCCCGTTACGAATTTTATTATTTACGTTATGAGTCTAATTATTTTCGCTATCGATTATGTCAAAATCCTAGGTTTGCATTTTAAATTGGGCGAACATAATGGGTGCTTGTGTGTTTTGACATAATTAGTAACGGAAATAACAAGACTCATAACGTAAATAACAAAACTCGTAACAGGATTAACAAACTCATCCTGATTTTGCATTTTAAGTTGGTGAACAAGTAGGAAAAATAACAAGACTCATAACGTAAATGAAAAAACTCGTAACGGGATTACCAAACTCATCCTGATCACTCTCTCCCCTTTGTCAGCCTCTCCCTCTCTCCTCTGTCACTCTGTCACATCACCCAAAATTAGAATTCCCAAATTTCCTCCCAAAGAGCAAAGTGTCATTTTAGAAATTCAATAGGCTTTTTATGGGTTTTGGAAATTGATTTGGTATTTATGTGGAATTCTATTGATATATATATATATATATATATATATGTATGTATGTATTTAAATACTTCCCCTCTCATCATATCACCTGCACGCACACACTATTAGTTTTTTTAAAAAGTAAAGACTATTGTCTCTCTTCCTACTCCTTTTTATTTTATTTCTATATATATATATATTTATATTAATCTTTCCAAAATTATATTTTAAATAGTCCTTTTTTCATAAAAAAATCATTTCCTTAATTACAATTAAATATTAATATAAAAATTAAAATGTTACATTAGAGTCTTGGAGAGATGGATGTACTACACATTTTTATCTCCATAATTGGGGAGGCTGTTTTCAGGATTTGATCTTGTGACTTTCAGATTACATGTCAACAATTTTACTGGGTATCATCTGTAGATCAGTGGATATTATCCATGATTACTTTTGAGACTTGGCTCTATCTTTAATATAATTTCTGGCACGTACTCAATGACCATGCCTTTGAAATTACATAAACGATTACGAGCATACATATAAACATGAACTCTTGGACACACAAAGAGACAGTATGACATTATATATATACTATAGGACTATCTAGGAGTTGCATTTGCATATATGCTATTACTCATCACAAACCTGTCAAATAATTTAGTCAACCTTCAAAAACCTACTTGAGATTATGTGTGATAGAAAGAAATCAATAATGACGTCTAAAAAGTATAAGCCTGAAGCAAGAAATTATTAATAGTGTGTGTCTCACTCAAATAAAAAGATATCTTAATGTTCAATAGTGTATGTCTGACTCAAATCAAAGAAAATCTTAACTGTTGCTCAATTTGCAAGCATTTATATAAAACAATTCATTAATATAAAGTTGCGTTTTTTTTTTTAAAAAAAATATCTTCTCCTTCTGATCGATCTCCCGTGGACGGATTATATTAGACAACTTGACCTACCAGTACTGCAAATAATCATGGTTAGTTTGTTTGTGTGTGATGCAAAAATGTGAACAAAATAAAGATGAAAAGGATATTAATGTTGGAGTAAATACACACACACACATATTATAATTATGAGTGATTATGGTTAGCATCAACTTCCACTGGCTTTTTTTTAATATGACTATGAAAGGTAGGCAGAAAGAGAACACATAGAACAGCTTCGATTGTGGAATTCACTCGTAATTGCCACAAAACACGACTCTCGATCACTTCATCTAAGAGATCATAGACATTTGAATCTCTCTCTCTCTATATATATTTATTTATCTCTGTCATAGACAATCATACTGATGCTGATTATATGTATCATGATGATAAGAGTAATTAGAGAAGTCATAAGTGGTTGGTTGGCCAAAAAAAAAAAATTAGAGAAGTGGTTGACCGCTGACTCAGATAAAATTAAACTTCATCGTGTTTCATAGAAGAACACAAACCATCATTATTAATTTAAACTTCAACGCAAATATCAAATAAACATTATACTACTAATAATTCATTGTTGGAGAATATATAGATATGAATAGTTAGATGAATCGGAAAAGGGTCTTAATCTTTATCAATCAATGATGCGTCCGTTATAGGAATAGGATCATAAAAGTGGACATGCGGGCATATAATGGGATTATATTGCTGCAATTATGACTCCATCAACTAAATCTAAAATAACAATAATTAAATACTCCGGTCCTAACTATAAGGGCCCATTAACTTTTCTGAAAAATATTAAGAAAGTTAATTATATTACTTTCAGATATTAAAATTTATCATTATTCTTCAAATTATGTTCTTTGACTGATGAACTAATATATAATGTAATCAAATATTATATAATATGATTAAGTAATGTAATTAACTTTTTTAGGATTCTCCAAAAAAGTCAACAGCCCTTATAATTAGGATATGAGGGAATATACTTGTTGGGATGCAAAAACTTTTGCTGTTATAAATGTTGAAAGAGATTATATACATTTAATCAAATAAAGAATATAATTAAATACTAGCTGTAGTAATAAATAAATTTGAAACATCACTAACACTCTTCCTTGATCCAAGTTGCACGCAATGCCCCTAGCCGGCCTGTAGGTATCTTTTTTCTTAATACAATTCATCTCTTTAACCACACTTGTCCAAACTTACTCCTTTTTAGCATCAACATAAAGCTTATGATATGAACAGTTCAATGTGGATCTAACAGTGATAAAAATGTGGAGGAAAGTGGACGTTAAGAGTAGTGGAGAGGTTTTCTTCCCTTAAAAAAAACTGACTGAATTTTTATTAATCCATCACAGCAGTTATGACTCCGTCAACTAAATTTAGAATGACAAGGTTCACAATTTGTATGGATTAAATAAAATGTTGGAATTGCTAAAGTGACACATGATTAAATATAATTAAAAACTAATAAATAAAGTTGAAGCATCATCAACGTGAATACCATTAAGAAGAAGTGGTCCTTTTAATTAACTACTACTCCTTTGGTCCTATGTGTGTGTGGTGAGAGAGAGAAGAAAAAAATTGTCTTTCTAAAGTAGAGAAAGACAATTTTTATATGAATGTACAAGTTTACCTTTTATTTATTGTTATATTTATTTATTTATTTTGATGATATTTATTATTATATTTACTTTGTTCTCATGTAGATTAAATGAGAGTAAATTTAAAAAAGTTGTTGAATTTTATAAAAGAATTAATGAAGTTTAAGGATTTTTTTGATTCTGTATGTAAAAAATATTAGAAGTGTTTTGTACGTAGGATCAAAGTAGTACATTGCCAAATACAATCAATCATGTTAAGGAGCAGACATTTTAGGGTGTGCCTGATTAATGTAAAAAATATGTTACATGAATAATAGACAAAAGTATAGCTTTTTGGCCGATTTAATTTGTTTCGTGACAGTGGTGTTTAAAAATGTGTAATAAAGTAATTTGATGTTTAAATCACCATCAACATATTAGTATCATGTGAGATCATTATATCAATTTGTTTTCTCCCTTTATATATTTTCAATATTTATTAAGCAAATGGAGTTCCTCACAAATAATGGAAAATATTCAGAAAAAGTTAGGAATTAATAAGAAAAATACACTACCTTCAATATTCTGAGGATGTTAGTAATATGGAAAATGTAATTAGAAATTAATCATTTTTATACTATTTACATTGTTTGGTGCCACTGAGTTAGCTAGATTTAAATTAAATGTTGTCAAACTTAATTAGAATTTAGCTTTTGAAACATAATTTTTTGCATCCTCAAAGTTCAAAAATTTTAACCCTATTTTAGGAGTACGGTAGCAGGAAAACACAATACATTCATGAAAGTGGGAATGTGGGGATAATATGCGACTGCAACAATTATAACTTAGTCAACTAAATCTAAAATAGCAATAGTTAAATTTGATGAAATACTAATAAATAATCAGGGGAAAAAAAGTACTAATAAATAAATTTGAAGCATCACTCAACACAATCCCTTGCTTCAAAGTTGACATCTAGCTAGGCTTCAAGAAGGTCAACTAACTCCAACTTATCATTCTTGATACCACGCATATCTTGTATCACTGTATTTTTTTCAAAATTGCTCTCTTTCAACATTCTCAAAAGACTTAGGATCTGAAACAGAAAAGATATAATTAATTACAAGATTCATAAATTCCTATCAAAGACCAAACTATTCGAGGAGGAGTTTCACTTGAGGAGCTAGAGAGTGAACTTGCTAGTACAGATGCAATTGCGTCTGTGCTTGAAAATTGATGAATGTAGCGTTTGCAAACCATTGTGGCTACAACTACATGTAGATGACTCTAAAATAAGGTCCTCATGAGCTAGCAATGAACTCGTTAATTCATCAAAATTAAATACTCCATTTGATCTTAATTATAAAATTTAGTTAAAAATTTCATTTGGTTTTAAATATAAGACTCTATTCACATTGTCTCCCATATTTAACCATTTTTTCTTAAGTTACCCCTATCAATGCTCCCTTATCTATTTGTAGTTATTAGGACTGAATTGTAATTTTTGAAGATTAGGCATATTATAACAATTAACTAATTTAATTAACATCCTTAATCCCTCTAAAAAAAATCAATAGGGTCTTATAAATAAGATCAAAGAGAGTACTATGTGGACATATCATGAGCTTCCCAATTGCAGCAACAACAAAATTAAATTAAGGAGGAAGATCAAGTTCTAAGAATTCTTGCAACAATTGTTTCATGAATGAGTATCTTTCCATAGGATTCCATTTTGATGAATTAATGAATATTCAGCAAAAATTAGGAATTAAGAAGAAAAATTCACTACCTTTAATATTCTAAGGATGCTAGAAAAATAGAAAATATACTTAGGAATTAAACATTTTTATACTATTTAAGGTATTTTTAGATTAAGTAGCGTAAAATCTAACTGAAGTTTAGCTTTTCCAACATAATTTTTTTTAATTCTCAAAGTTTAAACATTTAACCTTAGTTTAGGAGTTTAGAGAATTGGTTGATTAATATTTCTCAAAGTATTGAATAAGTAATAGATGAAATAATGAAGAGTGGGGAAATATGTAGGTGCAACCCAATTGTCATGTGGGTTCCCTCTCCCACTTTACATCTTTACTCTATTCACTTGGTCAATATAAAATACAATCATTTCACATATATCTACTTTTCAAGTAAAGTATCTTCACTACAAAAGGAATCATCAATTTTGGAGTTGACAGCTTCATCAATTAGCGAGGAGGATGATGGATTATTACACAAGTAATCCTTCAACCTGCCCATTTCTTGAGCCACATCCAACATGCTAGGTCTTGTGAGAGGATTACACTGTGTGCAGAGAAGTCCAAGTTCTAAGAGTTCAAGTACAACATCTTGCCAGATTTTGTTGCCGTCATGTTGCCCAGCATAATGTGACAACCTTTGTAATGCCTTTTCAACAATGTTGTCTAGTTTGTGTGGGTACTGTCTCTTCACCCACTCATGCAAACTTGAACCTTCATGGACAAGAACATCTGTGGGAGGCCTACCTGTCACTATTTCTAGAAGTAACACTCCAAAACTGTACACATCACCTTGAGTTGATGCTTTTTTCCCCATTCCATACTCTGGTTTGTCCAAATGAAAAGCAGAGAATTAGTGTTAAGTTTTGCAGTATAAAGTCATTATTTAGGAAAAATTACAAGAAGTAAACATCCAGTGCAGGAAATAACAACAGGTCTATATTGTTCACTTATTATAGGACTTTTTGGTTATACGTTTCATATTGTTTTCCCCTATTATTTATGAATATATCCTAATGGCAAATTAATTGTTAGCCTAAAAAAATATGGAATCAATATATTCACATGTGAATTAAAATTAGTTTTTTAGCACTCTTAATATGAAGTATTGTCTAAGTAATGCATCTATCTCAAAACTCTATTGACTAACTTCAAGAAAAAGTGCCATCAATGACACCATCAAGAACAGAAGAAAATTGTTGCAAAATCAAAGTTCATAGTACATACCAGGGGCTATATAGCCAACGGAACCACATAACAAGCCATGTGTTGAACTGAAAGATGCCGAGCTATTATTAGAGGCCATACTCTCATCACCTTTCACAAGCCTTGCAATTCCAAAATCAGTTACCAAAGCTGTCATATCATTGTCGAGAAGTATATTGCTTGGCTTGAGATCACAGTGGATCACTCTTACTGGTGAGTAATGGTGCAGATAGGCCATTCCTTCAGCAACATCACTACATATCCTCACTACCTGAACTAAATTCAGCCTGTGGCTCAACCCATGGCTTGGATATAGGTGCCTCTCAAGGCTTCCATTTGGCATTAGAGGAAGAACAAGAGCCTTAAACTCTGGCTTGCTGCAAATTGTGATGATCCTTATCAAGTTTCTGTGCCTAGTCCTTTTCAAAATTTCAAACTCTCTTTTAAAACTCCCTGAAACTTCACATGCTGTGGTGGTATCTATAACCTTCACTGCTATGTTGGTGTTATCTCTAAGGACTCCTTTGTAGACATGCCCAAAGCTTCCCGAACCAATTAAGCTTGAAGAACTGAAGCCTCCAGTTGCTTCAATCAGTTGTTTATATGAAATGCTTGGGTACTTTAGCTCCTCTGTTTCATCTTCATCACTCTCATAGTTTGTTCTGCCAAATATCGCCTGTTGCCTTTGAAATTTCGCCCAGTGAGCAAATCGGTAGCCAAACATGCACAAAAGGGGAGTGGCGAATAGAAACACAGGAATCATAAGTAAAACAAAATGATAGCTGTGTTTCTTGTTGCAACTTTTCATCCCTTTTATGGAACCACATAGAGCATCATTTCCTAGGAAAGAGTCTATGGTAAGAGATGAAATTGCTCCCTTGTTTGGTATATTCCCTGAGAACTTGTTGAAGGAGAAATTGAGTTTCTTCAGAGTGGATGATAACAGAAAGGATTCTGGTATTGCCCCAGTTAATCTATTTGAAGAGACATCAAGTGCCTTTATGTAAGGCAATTGGCCTAATGAAAGAGGAAGAGGGCCCTCTAAGGAGTTACCTGAAAGGTTAAGGTATTCTAAAGCTATGCAGCTTTCAAGCTGAGGTGGGATTCTGCCTGAGAGGTTGTTGTTAGATAAATCAATAGCCAGCACCATGTCCATTTTGCTTAGCTCTAATGGTAAAGGGCCATTCAAGTTGTTGCTTGATAAGTTCAAGTATAATTTCAGGCTGGTCAATGTGGCAACTTCTGTAGGAATCACCCC
>JBAGKO010000017.1:1354470-1376399 GCA_037177275.1 Acacia concinna
TTACTTTTAAATAAGTAACTTATAAGTCACTTATTCTACCTTCAATCCAAACATACATAATCTGACTTATATCTAATTTGACTTATCTATAAGTCCAATTATAAATAAGTCCGTTATCCCACCGTTATTCCAAACACACCCTTACAATCCCAATATCTCATGGTGTCTTATATACCATTGAGCTTCCTCTTTCCTAAGCAATGTGGGACTTCTTTCCTATTTGACACACACACACCTATAAATGCCAACAATAAGCAAGGAATAAAATGAGTTTAGATTTAGAGATGTAAGTTGGAGTTGGAATGAAGAGAACCAAATGCTCATTGTTTATTTTAAAATGTTTTTTTCTCTAATGTATGTTAGAAATGCATATAACAATACACACTGATGGCCTAATTCCTGGGATCCCATTCTCAGCTAAGGTCCTACCTATTGCCTTCCTATGCTACTCAAAATGGCAAGCAACTTTTCTTCGTAAACCAATGACAAACAACTAGAAAGTATAGCCAGAAGTTTACCATCTTTTTTTTTTAAGGAATGTATATTTCCAGTTAGAAGGCAAATATATGTCTCCGTTAGAATTTGGATTTGAGTTCGCTCTTAATGGACAAGACAATTTGATTGGGAAAGGAAAAACTCAAATCAAGTGAGAAGACAACACATTAGTCTTTATTGCTAATAGAGGAAATCAAATCACACTTAAGGGTGATTAGTCAAGCAAATTAACACTAACTGTTGATTTGCTTGCAGGTGCCTATTGATTGAGAGATCAATTAGGCATTTATTGTGGTTGGGAAGGCAAGCCAACGAAGCCTCTCTAGACCTCTATAAATAGAGACCTCCACCTGTATTGTTGATACACCCCGTCAATAGAAACATCTTGTACTATCTCTTGTCTGTTATATTTCTTTGTTATAGTACACTGTTGTGCATATTTTGATTAGACTCTAATAACCTAATCTTTGTGTGAGCTTGGATTACCCAGATTCAACCAATCCAGCCCAATACGTATCTCACTTCTTTCTCTATTTATATACTATTTCCATTGGTCTCAATTCAAGGGAGGGGCTCAATAACATAAAGTATGAGCTTTTGAAGCTCAAATGCACTGAGTTGTTTCTCAAGTTCAAATGAATCGCTCTCAGCCTATTGAAAAGATCTCACAAATTGTGGTGTGAAGCTCTTGGTTTCGGCATGCATAGGCTCCAATTTACCAGATTTGTGTGTTTGCCTCAATAACTTTACCTTGTAAATCTGCAACAGCACACAACAAAACCTTTCCCCTGGCCAGGCAACACGTGGATTGCACCAGATTCATTCACACCATTTAACCGCAATATCTATCATGTTAATCTCAATTTGATGGCTTAACAACTGTGTTTGTTGCTCTAAGGAAAGGTCTTCCAAATATCAATGACCATCACAAATTGAATCACTGCCGTATTCAAACGGTAAAAAAATTATGTATAGTAATGAGCAAATCCTTAACTTTCCACAAGATCACATGTTCTAACAATTTATAAGGGAATTTAATAGTCCTATCAGCAAGGAGAACTTGAGAACAACGTCGCTAGAAGGCCTAAGGGTGTGTTTAAGCAAAGAGAGGAGTAAAAAGACTGGCATCGCATTGATTTCAGACACTTGCATTTACAAAATTAAACTTTTCAATCTTGCATGGAATTGTAAAAGACTCAAAATCTTGACACTTATTAGGAATTTGAGGTTTGGATATACATATTTAGCGAAATGTTACGAGAGATGGGCTTACATACATATACCCAGTGTTTTTAAATTTAGACCGGACTGGCCGATTTGACCCAGGAATCACCGAACTAGTTGGAAAACTAGTTTGAATAAGGTGGTTGAATGGTTTTTTTAAAAAAATAATTAAAAAATCAATTTTTTTAACTTTTTCTTTAAAAAAATTTCATACTAATAACTATAAAATTTTCTTTTTCTTACCGGTTTAACACCAAGTTAGCTCTAGTTTGACCTATTAACCTCTGGTTCAGTCACCAGTTCGGGTTTAAAAACTTTACATATACCTTTTTTACAAAGTTAATTGACGAAAAATTTAGCAAATTATATTTCTATGAAAATTTGTGGCCTCACAACAAATCAAGTTACTAAGTTGTCTTAGTAATTCTAGCAATCATATAAATATGATGAATGTGTCATTTGCAATATGTATAATTACCGTATATAGAAGTGGGAATGGTGAATAAAATTTTTTTTGGCAAGAATAAACAATATAGTTATGAACATTTATAAAGATTATATATTTTTAACATAGAAAACAGACAAACTATTTATTTGGAAGGAAATATAGTAATGCTATAAAATAGAGTTATCTTTCGGTTGCATTGTGGTCCCATCAATATTCTTTTTCTCTATTATTTTAATATATTATTGAGAAAATATCACTAGGACAAGGTGGAAATTAATTTATTTCAATTAACTTTCAAAAGATTTTAAAATTTCATAGTAAGGTTTTCTTCTTGCTATTTGGTTTGAAATTTAATGGCAAAATTGCTTATTCTCACCATTTAAATTCAGTGACCACCTTTAGTCCCAATAATACATGTGTCTAGCAAAAAAAAAAACAGAGAGAGAGAAGAAGAAGTTAGTCTTTTAATTATTATTATTAATATTAATGGATTGAGTGTGTGGTGCGCTCTCTCTCTCTCATCTCTTCTTTCCCCACTGATCTTCTCTCATGGTCCTGTTTTTTTTAGATTTATAAATTAGAATGGAACATTTTCCTTATCTAAATTTAGTCAATTAATTAATATGTTTAGTTAATTTAATTTTATGACAATTGTTTTATGTTAATTCTGTAAAATCATCATTGAAATTGATGAGGCTGTCATAAATGATAAATTTGTTCATTATCCCTCGTATGATTGTACCTAAATAAGCTTTTTGTCACTTATAGATTTAAGTTTATTTTTAATCATGATTGCTGGACATTAATTTTATCTTTGTTAGGAACATTCTTTTTGTTTAAGGGTATGATTGGATCCATTAGAAAAAAAACAGAAAATAAAGACATATAAACAAGCTTATATTATAGGATTTCATGAGATATAGATAAATCATCCTGTCATGACTTGATCACCTTTTAATCTCATGAATGAACACATCCATTTACATAAGAAGAATGGGTACATCGTCTAACATGAAATTGACCAGAGAACGGTGTTAGGTTATGACTAGAGATTTAGGCCTTGTTTAATCCCTTTGTCATCAAATGCACTTGACTGAAATTCGTGAATCTGATGTAGTTGAGAGACAAGTGAGACACGCATAAGGGGAAACAACAGAATTTTCAAATAGGACAAAGTCAATCATTAAGTAAACAACAATGTATGTGTAGGGCTAATGAAAACTTCTCAGCACAACGTAGTAAATTAATATTTGAATCTCCGTCAGAAAAGGTGTCTATATTTAATTTTTGACAGTGCCTCCAACAGATTCCTTCCACTAGCAGGATACTGTCCCTAACAAAAACAATGTATTGGCTTGTTTAGTATAAGGAATAAGTCATTTATAAATAACTTATTGAACAATAAGAAAAAGACCCCTCTCACATACTTACTTCGTATTCCGTAATAAATCACTTATTTCTCATTTCAAACACACACTATATGAAGTGTGGCTTTGACCAGAGTACGGACATCAAACATGAAATTGGAAGCAGCAAATGCTGCAAAATCAATAAAGAAGGCAAACGTATGGAGCATGCATAATGAATTCCCATTTGGGCCGAGGGCTGAAGACATGGCCCAAACTTCTAATGGACTTTGAAACAGTAATGTGGGCCCACAACTGAAACCATTGGACTAGAAGACGCATAGTAGTAGTAAGGGGCAATATTCAACGATGGAACTTTGGTCTAACCCACATCCCGCTTTCAAATAGAAGATTCTGGTTGGTGGACATGTATAAAGTACTTATATAAGTACTCTCAGTCTACTTAGGGGTTTAAAGTGAAAGGAGGTGGATGGAAAAATTGTTATGAGTGGAAGTTTAATTTAATAATGGAAAAAGTAGGATTATAAAATTTTAATAAAAAAAATATAATAATATCAGAGTTTTAATTATATTAGGTAGGTATGCTACATAAATCGTGTGACATCATTATATTCTGTCGAAAAGTAGATCTTTAAATAAATTGTTAACAAAAAAAGTTTATTTCTATAACCCCTTTAAGTGTTGTTTGCTTTAGCATTCCTTGACTTTTTTTTATAATAATCCATAGTATTTAATCAACCCTCCTTATTGATACACTCAATGGACTTTATACTGTTTGATTAACCCTATTTATCAGTACTCTTAATGGCCTTCTTTAATCAACTCCGACTATGCCTTGTAGCAGGTTCCAAGCCCGAATAAAGATAAAGGATTGTGTTAGGCCATCGATAGCCAATATAAAATAGTAAAATCTATTATGAACAAAATTTTAATAAAGAAAATATTAAAATAAAAAAAGGAAGAAAAACAATTTAAAAACCTTCCCCCCCCCCCCAAAACTTACTGTTTTTTTTTTAAAAAAAACAACTTGAAGTCTTTTTCTTCTGTTCACCGTACCTTCCTCCCCGTACCAAACAAACCCCTAGTTCAGAGGGGGAGCTCGTCTCCCTTGGACCATCCAGATGGGATCTGAACGGTTCAGATTTAATATTTTTCAAAAAAAATTTAAAAAATGAAAAAGTTATCTTTTGAAAAAATGTTAGTTAGAAGATTTTCTTTATTTTAATTTCTCTACTCATTAAGATTATTTTTTAAAAATTAAAAAAATTAAGTTTAGACTATCCAGATGGGATAGGCCCCTTCCTAGCTTAGCGTCATATCTTGATTTTTGATGAGCCACAAAACCAATTCACTTAAACTTTTTGGGAAAGAAAAACAGAGAAAGAAATTGCACTCTAAACCTCTTAAGCCAAACAAATTATTTAAAGATGTAAGCTGTTCAACAAGGTCCTCTCTTGTCTTAAAGAAGCAAATTGCTGACATAAATACTATGATGTTAATTATAAGATTTAGTCGATTTTTTTAGATAATTTTAAGAAAGTTAATTAAATGACTTAAAAGCATTTAAATTTATTATTTTTCCTTAAACTATTTTGTTTGAGTTATGAACTTATATATGATATAATAAAACATAATATATGATATGATTAAGTAACTTATTTAACTTCTTTAATTTCTTCAAAAAAAAATTAACTAAATTATAATTAAGATCGAAGGTAGTAGATAAAAAATAAAAATAAAATGAATCAATACAGAGCAATTTTGAATGAGATTTTTTTCTTCTCTTTTTCTCTGCATGCAGCACTTAATTAGAAGATGAATGCAATACGTAGGAGATTACTTCAAATGTCACATATTCTTTTTAGGCGTTTTTCAGGGCTTCTCTCACTTAGCTAGTATTGCAAAAAGTGTACTGAATTTATATATTTGGTTATACATTTTGCTAACTCAAAATCAATATATGTATAAATAAAATAATTTGCATAATCAATTTATCCACGCATGTATTGAATTTATATATCTGTTTATATATTTATAAGTTGTTGCATACAGAAATATGCATAATGTATTTGATACCTGTTAATTGACAATAGAATACCAATGTTGATTTCATTCTTATTGATTAATATAAAAAAGTATAGCAAGTTGTAATTTTACAAAATATGAGTGGCTCAACTCATTTATTAAAGTGGAATTTTTAGATGTTACTCGTATTAACTTCTATTTTCTTTGCTGAAAAGAAGTTTCATACATACCAACAAAGCAATAAAAAACAGCCATACCAACATTCCATTTCTGCTCCTATCTCAGATTCAATTAATTTTTTTTCAGCATCTTTGTTTAATAGTTTTACTCGCACCTTTTTTTCCCCAAATAACTTTCTCTCTCTTAAGATTAATCTTTAATGTAAACAATTTTTTGTGTCTAAAAATTTAAAATATTTTTTTCTTGTTTAATCCATAATCTCACACACACATTAATTATTTGATATTCACCCATAATTACATTTGTAAAAAATAGAGATATGCCACTAATTCGCTTTCATTTAATATTTTTTATTTGTTCTCTCTAATATTTTTAACCAATCTCTCTCCTATAGTCTTTTTATAAAGAAACGTATAATTCAAAATAATATTATATTTTAATTTTTACATATTTATTATTTTAAACTAATTTTTAATAGTCAATTTATTAAGGTAGTTGTTACTATAAAAAGATTCATGTTAAGTAACTTTTAATGTGATGTGGTAAAGTTCAATCAAAGCATATGAGCACATCTCTTTAAGGGCAATCTTAACCAACTAATTGCCCTTGATCTTATATATAGAGCATAAAGAGAAGAAAAATTTTGATTTTATTTATAAAAAAGAGAGATAAAATTTTTACATGAATATATAAATTTACCCTTTATTTATTGTTATATTGATTTTTCTCATGTGATATAATGTATATTAAATAAAAATAAAATTAAAAAGTTGTTTAATTTTATAAAAGAGTTAATAAGGTTTAATGTTTTTTTTTGTTAATAATAGAAGTGGCTTATATATAAAATAAAAAAATTAACAATGAAGTTGGACTTTTAAATAATTCAGATTATGTAGTGAATTCACATTCACATATGCATGCATGCTGCTAATTACAAAATTCACTCCTCCCAAACAATTTCATTTTCAGTTTTATTGCAATGTTTAAACTTTTTTATCATTAATAAAAATTTATATTACGTATTTTGTACTTCTTTTTTTCAAAAAAAAAAAAAGGCATCAAATATGAATTTCCAACATTTGCCCCACGTGACTTCTATTTTCCTCTGCCTATATTATTTACAAAAGACAGCACCAAAAATGTATCCAAAAAAAAAAAAAGACAGCACCAAATCTATGCTCGTTATCATCTTCAACAGAACATGGAAGCATAAAAATCTCCGAAGGTGCCGCCATTGAGGTTTAACGGAGGTTTCATCCTCTCCTTCTGCGTGAAGGCGCATTCATTCCATTTCCTTCTTATCCCCTCTCTCTCCCCACAATGACATTGGCACCTTCCTTTGCCAGCTTTCATGTCCACGCTTATCCCAACACTAGGAGAAATTGCCTTCTTCCTATCAGAAGAAAATCTCTTAAGAACCGTCGCTTTCTCTTTATCTCACCCTCCACCACTCTCTTCGCTTCACCTCCTACTACTTCTTCTTCTTCTTTCACTATCACGTCTGTTTCTAATCCAGTTCAATTTCATCCATTTTCGGACTCTTTACATGATGATTTCATTGAAGACCTCGAGAATTCCCTCGCTTCTTTTGCTCCCGTGAACGGAGTTCGTCAAATTGAGTCCCCGGAGTCGTCCTCGCGCATATTTTTCCCCGAACCACCTTGGTTTTCCTCGCTCTTCTTGAAAGGTTTGTACACCGAAACTAGCCAAGAATTTAAATTGGAGTGTAAGGAAATTGAGAGAAGGAAGTATAATTTGCTGAGGAGAAGGCAGATTAAAGCCGAGACGGAAGCGTGGGAGAGGATGGTGGAGGAGTATAAAGAGCTTGAAAGAGAAATGCGTGAGAAAAACTTGGCTCCGAATTTGCCAAAGGTGAAGGCTTTGTTTCTAGGGTGGTTTGAACCGCTGAAGGAAGCTATAGAAGCTGAGCAGAAGTCGCAGAGGTCGAAGAAGCAGAAGGCCGCATATGCACCACATATTGACATGTTGCCTGCATCTAAAATGGCGGTTATTGTCATGCATAAGATGATGGGTTTAGTGATGCTGGAGCTTGAGGCGGGGTGTGTTCAGGTTGTTCAGGCTGCAGTTCAGATCGGAATGGCTATAGAACAAGAGGTGAATGATAAAAGTTCCGTTTAACTCAATTAAATTTGAATGTTTTGAACTAATTATGAGTATTGAGTAAATCCCTGTTCTCCCCAATATTTTAAGCAGTGGAGTAAAAGTTATTTCGTATACTAACGCATGGATTGTTGTTTACTAAATACTTGACCTTGTCTGTCTGAGAATTCTGTAGTCTCCCCCTGTGTGTGTCTCACTTGTCTCTCAACTCCCTCCATACGAAATTCATTGAAGTGCATTTGATCACAAGGGGTGAACCATTGGAGTTAAATCTCTATTCTTGCAACTTTACCTTGAAGCGGAGCAGGACACAGCGGGCTTATTCGTCCCAGTCAGAATGCAACTTTCCACACACGGGGATATTACATATCTCTGCGCTATTGTTAGCTTTTTGGCTATGGACATTGGCTGGCACTATTGTACTATTGTTGGTCACCTTCCATATATGATACTTTTTCTGCCAGAATTCTCAGCAGAAGATTCAGGGGTTCACATATAATATTTCTTAGCACTAGCTTCCATTTTTTCCCGTCATGGCACCGGGCACTATGATTTATCTATCCTCTTTGTTTTATGGTTTTCTAAACATGCATTGACAACTAACACTGGTTTCTTTTTAGCTTATCCAATTATTGCATTTTCTTGCAGCATACCATCAAAATACTGAGTAACGAATTTTATATTCTAAAATCTCTATTTCAATCCATAGTGCCATTAGTCTTATAGGATTAGTGGCTTGTATTTGACTTTATACTTTAGATGGCCGTGATTCACTAGTTTTGATCTGATAGTACGATGTGGCCACTCCACAGAAAAATTGATGTTAAAAGATAAAACAGTTTTCATGAAAGCAGAAGTTGGAACTATAATATGTATATACAATTTCTCCTTGAAACTAGTGAAAGCCTGTTCTTTATTAATGAGTCATCAGGTTCTGACATTGGTGGGTCGATGGATACTCAGGATGCCTAAGTCCCACATTGGGTAACATAAGATGTTCAATGGACCATTTAAATTGGTTTGTTTTCCCTTTCTATATGGAACTTAGGTAGTGTCCATTGGCTGGCCTCCCTGGGGAACCAACGTCATGATGGCTACTATGTTAGAACCAGCTATAGAGCTTCCTATTCTGCTTCATGTGGGATTTAGTAATCCCATACCATACTAATATACTATTTCCTGCCTCATCTCCGTAGTATGTGTCTCTTTCTACTATTAGCGAGGGACTGAGTTCTTTTTTGTTGAGGTTTTATTCCCATTTCTTTGAAGTTTGAATCACTTTTGATTCGTTGTTCTTGTTGTAATGTGGTTTCATGGCAACTTAAGAAAAGGAGTGCATCCTTTCTCGATGGGTTTTACTTACGTTACAAGCTAGGATATCTACTATAATTGTCTCAATATGTTGCAGGTTAGGATTCAAAGATTTCTGGAGAAGACTAGAAGACACAATGCTAAGAAGGCGGTAGCTGGTTCTGAGGATGGTCTTAATAATGATAAAGAGAAAATAAGGAAACGTGTAAATGGTTTGATCAAAAGGAAAAGAATGAAAGAGGTGCAGTTGCTATTGAAGAAAGAAGAATCTAGTCCTTGGGGACGTGATACCCAGGCTAAGGTTTGTGTGCATGTATATGTGTAATTTCATCATTTTATAGTTTTTAACACTAATTGAATTAGTGAACCTAATGAAATGTGCAGCTGGGGTGTCGATTAATACAATTATTAATTGAGACAGCATATTTACATGCTCCAGCTGACCAGTCTGCTGATACTCCGCCTGATATTCGACCAGCATTCAGTCATAGGATTAAAGCTATATCAAAATATCCAGGGTGAGGTTTCACATCACTGCAAGAATGGTTTGCAAAGGATTGGTTAAAGTTCTTTTAGAATAGAACTGTCTTATTTCTTGTGTGATTCTGAATTCTGAATTGCTGTTTGGTACCTGTAGGCAAAAGATTTTGAAGAATTATGGCATAATAGAGTGTGACCCCTTACTCCTGGCTGGGCTTGATAAATCTGTGAGTTAAAAACTCACTTTTTTATTATTTTTATTTCATCTTTTAATACTGTGCCGTTTTGAGCTTAACTGCAGGGTTGTAATAAGCTTTTTCCTGATAATAAATGCATTATAGACCCATTATTATCTGTAAGAACCGTTGCATTTTATCGTCGTCTTACTCACCCTAATTCCCCCCACCCAAGAAAAAAGAAGCAGGGGAAAAAACACCAAACTATGGACAAAATTTCTTATTTTGACCTCTTAACCAAAGCTATGATTTCTTTTAAGCATGATTTTAAGGTATTTTGAACTCCTGATAATGCTAATTATTACAGTTTTAGCAGTATACACTATAAACAGTGAATATATATTGCTTGCTTACTAATTAATGCCCTTGCTATTGTGCAGGCTAAGCATATGTTAATACCTTACATGCCAATGCTAATACCTCCTAAGAAGTGGAAAGGGTATGGCAAATACAATGGGTCATTATGTTGCATTTTATTTGAATACTCTGCATTTCGTTAATCACCATAAAATCTAGGAATAATTTGGTAGCTATTGATGGGTGCAAATAGCTGCCCACATTGTTTTAAGGAAAATAAAAATCTTACTCTCCCTCACTCTCCCCATGATACTCTTCCTAGGTATGACAAAGGCGGGCACTTGTTTTTACCTTCTTATATCATGCGCACTCATGGATCTAGGAAGCAGCAAAATGTAATGAAGAATGTTGAAGGGAAACAAATGCATAAAGTTTATGAGGTACTATATGTGAATTTCTGCTCTCCTTTTTCATTGGCAGGGAAGAAACGAGCAGCATTCCATAAAATGGATATTCTAGTTAAAAAGGATGCGTTAATGTATTGTTCGTACAGTTCAGGATTGATGATCAGGAATTTGTGGATGCTATAATGATCAACTTTATTATTTGCTAATTTCTTCCTTATCCAAAAGAAGGGCATAGTAGTTTCTTATTTGTTTTAGAATTTATTGTCATCTGCATTTACGAGAGCATTAAATGCTTTGTAAGTTCCTAATTTACCATTCACTTGGCATTACTATCATTCATACATTCATTATGCATTATTGCCTTTTCTTTTCTCATGCAAGGTTGTTCCTACGCATATTCCTATGTAACTCTGACATGACCAATTTTCAGGCCTTGGATACGCTTGGAGAAACCAAATGGCGAGTAAATAAAAAATTACTTAGTGTCATGGAGTCCATCTGGGCTGGAGGTGGTAACATTGCTGGCCTGGTTGATCGTAATGATGTAAGCACAAATTGATAAGAACTTTTCGCGTTACAAAATGAAATAGTATAGGTTTTTGGAAAGAATGATTGTGTTTGTTTCTTCTTTTGTTTGTTTTAATTCTACTTACCTGATTCATTTGAAAATTATTGTACAAACCCTAATGAGAAAAAAGGTTTCATGTGGTGGTCAAAGAGGCGTTGGAGCTTTCAGTCCAAAAAGAGTTGTTGGAGCTTTATTTGAACAAATAAAATAAATTTTAGATATTATCAACTTACAGAAGGCAACATTTTGAATCATATAAACTTCTTAAACAAATTAATTTTGTTATTGGTACTCCCATACGAAGATGAATCTTTAATACAGATATGATTGAGCCAAGACTATTTTTTACCTATTTTTTAAATGTGGTGAATTCTAAATGCCTATTTCTTATCATGCACTCACCTGTGCTGCAAATTTCTCCTTTGACTCTCAGGTTCCTGTACCAGAGAAGCCTTCTGTAGAGGATTTGAAACTAATTCAGGACTGGAAATGGAGTGCAAGGAAGGCAAGGAAAATGAATCTAGAGAGACATTCTCAAAGATGTGACATTGAACTTAAGCTCTCTGTAAGACTCTCCACCCGTAGTAAAAAATCTTACATGTCTTTAAAGACTTGAAAATTCCAATTTCAATTGTTACATCAACGTCCTATGATCACTTGTAAAGATGTTGATCGATGTAAACATACTTCTACTTGATTTCCCAATGCATGTATGGATTAAATTACACCATGAGTTGCATAATTTCATCCATATTTTTATAACCATATAATCTCCATTCCATGTTCAGATGAGCAATAATTATAAGAAAACAATCTGAAACAGGTGGCTCAAAGAATGAAAGACGAGGAAGGTTTTTATTATCCCCACAATCTTGACTTCCGTGGCAGAGCATATCCAATGCATCCTCATTTGAATCATTTAAGTTCTGATCTATGTAGAGGACTACTTGAATTTGCTGAAGGGAGGCCATTGGGGAAGTCTGGCCTACATTGGCTGAAAATACATGTAGCAAATTTGTATGCAGGTGGCATTGAAAAGATGTCTTATGATGGCCGCCTTGCATTTGTGGAGAATCATCTTCATGATATATTGGACTCCGCTGATTACCCTATTAATGGAAATCGTTGGTGGTTAACGGCTGAAGATCCTTTCCAGTTCCTTGCTGCTTGTATTAATCTGTCTGAAGCTTTAAGAAGCTCATCACCACATTCTGTGATCTCGCATCTGCCAATTCATCAGGTATGGGCTTTTGGGATCCTTAAAAGCTGGGAAAAATGGATTGCATAGCTTCTGCACATTTCTTCTATAAGTAACAAAGTTGACTCCCAGTTCTATCTGCATTTGTAATGCAGGGATTTTGGTTTTTTGTTGTCTTATAGTGCAAATATTTGCATCTTACTATTTTATATGCTATTATTAATGTTTTTGGTTTTTTTGGTATTTTCAAAATGTTTTTGTTCATTTACTATTATCAAGAGAAGTTGTTAGTAATACAATTCTGATGGATTTAGGATGGTTCCTGCAACGGCTTGCAGCACTATGCGGCTCTGGGAAGAAACCATGTATGTTCACTTATATTCCACTACTTGAATTTTACATAATTATACAATATGCATATACTTCCTGGATTTGTGGGGACTTGAAGATGGTTTAATTTTGCGTGACTCACAAACTTCATTGACTTTTGAAAAATGTCAGTATGAAAAAAAAAAAAAAAATTAGACGATGGCCCCTTTTCGTGCTGAATTATTTTGGGTTCTTTTTACATCTTCATATCTCTATCTTAAATAACTTAGTTAGTAGGCATGGTGTTGGGGACAATCTTATTTTCTTGATCGGTTAAGTACCTCCTTAGTTCCCATTTTGTCATTACATGACTGGGTAGCGGCCTTCTGTTTAATTCTGGATGCTCATCTTTATTTCTCATTCTAGGTGTTCTGGATCTACTTGTGTCTAGACATGCTTTATATTGGTATTCTGCTTTTGAGACCACAGAAGATACCCCACTATGAAGCTAAATAAACTAATTACATTTCTGTAGTAACTAGATTATTTGGCAACACAATGATATTCTAAGCTACAAATAGAAGGATGGCTAAATTGAGTCTAAAATTTTTGCTATTGCTTATTACTTTTGGCTGCACTTTTTTTCTTTTTGGGGTTCACTTGTACCTTTTCAGCCAGAGGCTGCTGCGGTTAACTTGGTTGCTGGAGAAAAACCTGCTGATGTTTACTCGGAGATTGCAGTTAGGTATGTTAATTCTTTGTGTGAAAATTTTAAGTTTTGCCTCAAGCGCAGGTTTGAATGCACAATGTATTGTGTTTACACCTGCATTGAATTTGTACGTGTTTGAGGCCATCATTAGGATAGTCGCGTGTTTGTTAGCATCTCTTATTTCAATCACCTACTTTGCTCCTACACGTGAAAGAAGCTTTATTCCCATCATCCAGGGCCATACAGTTAATTGTTGTCCAAATAACTTTCCAATTGACATTATTTTGTCACCTTAATTATATGTATTGGCATGTGTCCAGGGTTCATAATATTATGAGAAGGGACAGCAACAAAGACCCAACTGCCTATCCAAATGCTTTATTGGCAAAGCTTCTAATTGATCAGGTCAGTCCTCGTTTTAAAGGTCGGGAGCTGTTATATGATGAAATTATGCTCCAGCAGTTAGCAATAATCTCTTTTCTTACTTTTAATTTTTGGAAACTTGCAGGTTGATAGGAAACTGGTCAAACAGACTGTGATGACTTCAGTTTATGGTGTTACTTTTGTTGGAGCACGAGAGCAAATAAAAAGAAGATTACAGGAAAAAGGTCTCATAACTGATGACAGAATGCTTTTTACTGCAGCCTGCTATGCTGCCAAAGTAAGCAATTATATAAATATGGAAGGATTGGTTTGTTGGTATTGTAGATAGATACAGCTATCTTGTCAAGCTATTCTTATCTCTACAATAATCATTTCCTTTTGGAATGTTTGGTTGGATGAAAAATTATTCTTTCTAGAAATAAGAAAGAAATATAACTCTTTCTAATACTCTTCACGAACTTAAAACCGGTAAACCCTTCCATGCTGAAGCTAAAATGGAGTTAACGAATCAAACACTTCATAATATTATATAAGTTGAAAAAGTTGATCATCAAGTGAGTCGTATTAGAACTTCTGAACTGATTATCATTTACTCTCTAAAGGTGACATTGGCTGCTCTTGGAGAAATATTTGAAGCTGCACGTGGCATTATGGGTTGGCTTGGTGATTGTGCAAAGGTATGCTCTTGTCACCTGTTAGACTTCAGGAGATGCTGATATTGTGGTGGTCTTTCAGATCTGGAGTTTGTAGGGTGTGTGACTCTTTTCTGCAATTCCGTTGTGTTTAACTTTTATAGGTGATTGCTTCTGAAAATCAGCCTGTTTGTTGGACCACTCCTCTTGGTCTTCCAGTTATACAGCCATACTGTAGAACTGAACGTCATCTGGTGAGCTTCCTATGCACAGTTTTCCCCTCTATTGTTTTAAAAACTTGCTTTGCTCAACAATGACAATCAAACTAGTTTAGCAGTTAATCAATAATATACTTTCCTCTAGTTTTGTTGTTACTGCTTTGCTGTTTATTTTGAGACACCATGCTGATGATTGTCACCGTGGGCTGCAGATCAGGACATCACTTCAGGTTTTGGCATTGCAGCGGGAGGGCAGTGCAGTAAGTAGACTCATTTCTTTTATGCCTTGTGTTTTTAACTTTCTGAATTAATTTTCCATTCACCAAATCTGTCTTTATTGCAGATAGATATCAGGAAACAGAGAACCGCCTTTCCTCCAAACTTTGTACATTCACTTGATGGTTCCCACATGATGATGACTGCTCTTGCCTGCAGGGATGCTGGCTTACGTTTTGCAGGTTTGAAGACCTAACATTACCAAAGAAACTATGTACATGATGTGTGAAACTTCTATTCAAAAAAATTACTTAATATCTGTTTCTCAGAAAAAGTAAACAGTTTCCTGCTCTCTGCTTGGACATGCTGCAGTTTTCTTTTTCCATCGTTGCATAATTGTTTCCAGAAAATATTGGGATAAAAATTGGAATATATGCATTAAATTTGTGAAAGATCTTCACTTTTTAAATCCATAATGTAGTTGCAGTTTATTGTCGGTGGGTACCAATGCTGCAAATTTATCTTCAATATTCATCATAGCAGTTAAATCCCTTTTTAATCCAATGGCTCTATGAATATATTTACACTTACTTTCCCTTCAAGTTATTTTGTGGAAATTTTTGTGGCAGGTCTATAGAGGAAATGTATGTTGTTTTTACATGTATTTGGTGCTCAAATATTTGTGAATCATGTCTTTGCAGGGGTTCACGATTCATTTTGGACACATGCATGTGATGTTGGGCAAATGAACAACATTCTTCGAGAAAAATTTGTGGAGCTTTATAACATGCCAATACTTGAGAGTGTAAGTTGTTGTGGTATTATGACAAATTATATTCATATATAATTTCAATGCAGAAAAGCCGTACATAATGTTTTCCTCTCATTCTATCAAGCTTAAAAAAGCAACTTTTGGAAACCTTGCTTTATCTTATATTATGGGGGTGGTAAACGAAAAGTCTCCATTTTTAAGTAAGGTCCAAAGAAAAGTCCCCCCCCCCCAAAAAAAAAAACCAAGAGAAAATTATATTGAAGTCCCGAGTAAAGGAATATACGTCAAAGAGGTCCCAAGATAAGAAAATACTACTGTCAGGTCCCCAAGATAAAAAAAATATTACTGTCAAATCTCCATTAACAACTCGGGAATTATTAATGGCGCCCTTAGGGTTGTCAAGGGGTTGTCATTAATAACCCCAGGGGCACCATTAACAACTCTGAGACTTGGCAGTAATTTATTTCTATCTCGAGACCTCTTTGATATATATTCCCTTGTTCAGGACCTCAATGTAATTTGCCTGAAAAAGAAAAATCTCAGCATGAATACCAGGTCTACTTGTTTGTTGATTTCTTTATTTCTTTTATAAGAAATCTCCTTATAATGACAACACGTATAGACTGCATCCTCCTTCCCTTGAACGAGGCAGCACTTACCGTGTTCTACAAGAAATGTGGGTTTGTGACTCTTATTCCAAGGCCATGGTCAAATTAGTGTTGTGTTCGTGGTCTAAGTTTATATTAAAACATCGCAATCACACCCTTTGCTTGATTCATATTTTTTTTTGTTTTAATGGAGGTTCGGTAGTATGAGATATCAAGTATCACATTGAGTAGGATGGGATTCCCCCGCCCCCTAACAGCTAGCTTTTTTGGAGTAGGGTTCCCTATCCTACTTAGGTACCTGCCATTTGTCCGTTTAGATTTAGATGAGCGAAGATGAGGAAAATTAACCTTGTATTTCTTCAAAAAAACTTTGCAGTTGTTAGAAGGCTTCCAGACATCACACCCAGGATTGGACTTTCCTTCACTGCCAAAGAGAGGTGATTTTGACTTGCGCAATGTTCGTGACTCACCATACTTTTTCAACTAAGCAAGCCTCTTTCCTGGAGACTCTGAATCTGTGCTGAAAGCCGTGTTTCTATTGCCCATGATGAAAAATTATTAAGGAGCTTCTGACACATGGTTTATCCTGTTTTGGAAGTTGAGATGGTGACAACTGCCAGAAGTTGCTTCTCATAAAAGGGCAGGAATTGAAGAAAGTATGTGCCAAAAGTCTTTTGGAAGAAGTCTCTTGTTGGTAGAATGTAGCTGATTTTGTTAATCCTCATAGTTGAAGAGGATATACGTTTAACATACTGGGGAGGAAATTCTCCACAAGATTTTTAGTGCTGGCAATCTCCTTCACCTGGGTTTGAGATGCAGCATGCCTTCTGTACAGTGCGGAGGTAATTTTGATGATGGCATTTTTGTTATCTATTTGATTGTAATATAATGTATAAGTGGCTATTGTATCATATAGGAAGAAAGGTTCTTGGGAGCAGAAAGATGCTATGATGTGTACATAAAATTATTCATTGTACTGGTTTAATGGAAATTAAAATAGAGAATGAGTTACAATAAGTGAACTCATCCGTGTTATCTCAGCTTTAGACTGGACTATAGCCAGTGATTCACATATGCAGCGAAAGAACGCTTTGGTATTTTTTATAGAAACTTGGTTGTATGAGATATTAAGTGTGTGTTTGGATGACTCCCACAAAACCTTGGTTTTGATAAAAAACAAAACAAACACTGACTTTTCTCATAATCAAAATTTTGAGATAACAACCTAAACTTTTCTTTTCCCCTCCAGAAGCTATTTTTGGCGAGAAAATCATGGTTTTCCCAGAATCTTTTTTTTTTCTATTTTATTATAAGTTGTTTTTCAAAATCTATTATATAAAATCACATTTTGTATATTTTTTTTTTCTTTAGAAGTTATTCTCCAAAAGCTAATTCAAACACACAAAGTCTCACATTGATTAATATTTTTCTTTTTATCTGAACCACATTGATTAGTATGAGATGCTCAACAGAGTATTTAAGAGAGTTAATTTTCCACTTCAGCTGTTAGTTTTTAAGTCTTGAATTTTCTTCTCTAGAGATGTGTGCTATGCTAGGCGAAAGGAGATTGGGGATTTCATGAATTTTCCTAGTACAACAGATTTAGGAAAATATTTGAGAGTTCCTTTGCATCATCAAAGGATCACGAAGCATACATATAATTTTATATTAGACAAGATGGATCATTGTTTAGCTAATTGGAAGGTAAATACTCTGTCTTTGGTAGCTAGGCATACTCTTCTGTCTTCAGTAGTCACAGCTTTACCAACATACACCATGCAATCTTCGTTGCTGCCTCTAGGTGTGTGTGATGACATTGATTGGCGCAGTCGTAGGTTTTTATGGGGTGATACAGAGGAGTCCAAGAAAAATCATCTAGTGGCATGGGAAGATGTGTGTAAACGGAAGGAGGAAGGTGGATTGGGAATTAGGGAAGCTCGTAAATAGAATAAGGCTTTTATGATGAAGGTTGGATGGGGTTTGGTGAAAAGATAGGATACTCTTTGAGTAAAATTTTTGTGTGAAAAGTATAAATGTGAGAATGATATTATTCCTAGAGTTGAACGAAGGAGAGGGGAATCTCATACTTGGAAAAGTATCATACAGGGCTAGGATAAAGTTGAAGATGGTTTGGGTTGGAAATTGGGAGATGGAAGACTTATTTGTTTCTGGTTAGATAAATGGCTACCTCAGTTTGATGCTCTTTATAACCATGTAGTACATGGTTTTTCTAGAGAGATGCTTAATGAGACTATTTCTTCCTACATTACAGTTTCTGGAGCATGGGATTAGATGAAAATGGCTCAGTTTCTTCCTGCAACAGTGTTACAACAAATAGAACATAAGTATCGTTTGGGTACAGGAAATACAGTTGATGTGCCTATATGGAGGGAAGCGCCAAACGGTATATTTACTGTTAGATTTGCTTATCAACTTCTTAATAAGCATAATTGTGTGAATCGAAATAGTATCTGCAAGAAGATATGGCATCTTAAGTCGCCCCAGAGATGTAAAACTTTTCTTTGGTTATGTGTAAGGGAATGCTTGTTTACAAATGATTTGCGAGTTTAGCGAGGTTTGTCTCATGATCCGACTTGTGTTCTATGTGGAAATAGACCTGAGAATATTTTGCATGTTCTTAGGGACTATCCATTAGCTATGAGTTGTTGGATAGAGGTAATACCTGAAAAGTTTAAAGTGTCCTTCTTTTGATCTTATGTTTGTTCTTGGGTGGAGTGGAATATTTCACAAAAGGTCAAGGTTAACAGCATAGAGTAGAGAGTCTATTTTACTATGTTATGTCATCAGCTTTGGATTAATAAGAATGAGGGTGTGTTTAATGGTAAAGCAAAAGGTGGACTACAAGTTCTTAGACAAGTCACTGCTATAGGTAGCTAGGTTTCCCCTGATTTGTTGGCTAATGGTGGTATTTGTCGGTATTCACCAAGGTGGTTACCACCATATTTGGGGTATGTAAAAATTAATGTTGATGATGCCTCGACAAAGGCGAATAGTATTGCAGCTTGTGGAGGTGTGGCACGTGACCATAACAGTGAAACTCTTTGGGGATTTATGTGTAGCTTGGGAATTGCAAATAGATTGCATGTCAAGATATGGGCTATTTGGTGGGGATTAAAACATGCATGGGATAGGCACTCAAGAAAAGTGATTATGGAGACGGACTGTTGGGAGGCGTTGAACTTATTACAGATGGGGTGGGCAGATGATAATCCATATGGGTCTTTACTTGAAGAAATGAAAAGCTGGGTGGAGAAGGAATGGGATGTCTAAATCGAATGGTGTAATCGAAATATTAATATTGCGGTAGACACTTTGACTAAGGAAGCTATACCGCGGGCTGTTGGAAATTATTATTTCTCTTCAATTCCTAATTTTTGCATTCAATTTTAAAATCGGACTTGGCTAACGTGGGTTAGCTTGAGCTGTTTGTAATCAAAAAAGAAAAAAAGAAAAGAAAGTTTACATACTACTAGATTATAAGGGCATTAACAAGCATGAGCATTATTGGTAATTGATTTCAAAATTATAAGGCCATTAACAAATATGAACAATGTTGGCAATTAATTTCATGTTATATTTTTCTGTTGTTTCTCAGTCGATATAGGGAACGTTCCATTTCCTTTTTGTTTGTTTTTACCGGAAATTTTTTTCACTATTGCATATTTGCAATCAATTATAAGAAAATTCTTAGGTTAAGTTCCTTAAATCCAATTTGTCAGGTTTTCCAATCACATGTGACCATGAGTTCTATTTTTTAATTATTGTTATTTAATTATAAACTCAAATACAATAAATAAGAAATAAGGTTATATGTTATTGGAGAACCTAATAAAATAGATATAAGAAATTTGATGTAAGTATGCTCCTCAATTATTAACAAAATGTATACTTCTTAATTATTTGATATATAATACTATTAGGTCATGTTTAAGTATTATTAGTTATAATTAAATGGTATGTTAATAAAAAAGTTATAATTAAATGTTAATAATTAAACGTATTTTAACACACGTGAAATCGAATCCCAAACTTTATATCTAAGCAACTATAGCTCTTTTTACCAATATCAATACACATACTAAAGCAGCAGTTTGTGATATCTGATCTTTTCATCGATTAATGTTCAACAACTTCATCCTTTATTTGAAAACCACAATTTTTTTCCCTCTTGTTAGGAAGCAATGTCAATTCTCATTGACTATCTATATGGATCCGAATTTCATTCAATTTTGTATTTTTAATCTATACATAAGATAAAATAAAATAGTTTCCTATCTATCAACGTTTTTTTAAAAAAAATATTCACTCAAAAATTATCAAATAAAAAGTTTGAATAACCACAAAGCCAATCCTATCAAAGTAACCATCACTTTTTATCATATTTTATACGTTTTAATTTTCTTATTTTTTTCTAGAAATACGAAATTCTTACCTTAATATACATAGTCTGTATTTTTAATTTATACATAATATAAAATAAAAAATCTTCTATTTTTTTATGTTTTTTTTTTTAAAAAAAGTTCATTCATAAACTAACAACTAAAAAGTTTGAATAATAACCACAACGCTATGAAAGTAACCATCGCTTCAATATCATATTTTTATACGTTTTAATTATTTTTCTCAATTTTTTTTCTACAAATACTGGATCCTTAGTCCTTACCTTAATACACATAGTTTAATTATGTATATAGGTTAATGTTTAAGAGTGCCATAGATATAATTATTTATTATATAAATATTTTTCGTGCCTGCGTAAAGTTATTTTTTAAAACAAATCAGTATCATAGTATAAATTTTGTCGCAGATCAAATTACAACGATTAAAGAACCGGAGCATCCAATCAATTAAGGGTCTGTATGGTCCACCAATTTGGGGCCCAATGGACGTTTGCAATTGGTAAGAAAAGAAATTTGTGTTTGGTTTAAAGTTTTACCAACTTATAAATTATAAGTTATTTTTTTTAATAAGTAAGGATAAGTTGTGCATCAAAACGATTGCTTAATGAATTTTTTTCTTTTTTTGTAACTTTATTTTTCATTTTTTTATTATAATTTTTTTAGAGATTCTTAAAAAAGTATTACATTTTAAATTCATCATTTTTCTTTAAAATATTTTTTTAATTTATGAACTAATATATAATATGATAAAACATAACATATAATATGATTATGTAACTTATTTTGTTTCATTAACTTCTCTAAAAAATATCAACTAGGTCCTATAATTAGGACCGGGGGTAATATAAATATTACAATATATTCACATGTAATATATACTCCCTCTGATCCTAATTATAAAACTCAGTTTATTTTTTTAGAGAATCCTAAAAAAGATAATTACATTACTTTAAATCATGTTATTAATTATATGTTTTTTAGCCTTTTTTTTACTTTTCTGAAAATTTATTTTTCATTTTTTTGTTATAATTTCATACATACAT
Source organism: Acacia concinna (assembly GCA_037177275.1). Classification (NCBI taxonomy): domain Eukaryota; kingdom Viridiplantae; phylum Streptophyta; class Magnoliopsida; order Fabales; family Fabaceae; genus Acacia; species Acacia concinna. The sequence continues at coordinate 1,376,140 of JBAGKO010000017.1, forward strand.
ACATGCATGCATGCATATAATATGTATGTAACCTATATAATAAAATTCATGTCTTTTTTAGTCATTTTCTATTAAAAGTTGCTTTTGACATTTTACTTTTGCATAAGTAATTTCTGCTATCGTTGTTCTAAACACAAATCAGATTATCTAATCTTTACTCTTACAAAATTACAATTGAAAATAAGTCACTTTTTCCACCGTTGTTCCGAATACACCCTAAACCATTGATCATATTTGCGGCTTGGTTTGGAATGAAAGCC
>JBAGKO010000017.1:1377526-1389078 GCA_037177275.1 Acacia concinna
AACATCACACCGCATGAAAATCTTTTAAAGTCAACTTTGTTTATTTTATTTGAAAAGAGACTTTTTTTTTAATTTTATCAAAAAAAACATGTTATTGAAGTTCTTATTTATAGCATCAGGGCTAACAACTTGAACTTATGGTAAAGTACATACCTTTAAAACTTACGGCATGCCACTTGATGTTTACATATATTGCTCAAGAGAAAATATCAAACGCAAACCCAACTTTTATTAGATTACATGCAGACTATCCTTTAATTAACAATTAGAAAGTCCCCTCCAAACAAACTTTTTTAGGTTGAAAATCAGAACAGCATATATATAGAGATGATGATATAGCAATTACATATCAGACATCATGCTAACAATTGAACAATTATAAGGCAATAGTAAGCTTTCAACAACATGGGCATCTCTTACTGGAACTCATTAATAGATGCATAATAAACCTCAAGAGAAGAATGAAAAAGAAAGAAAACCCTTGTTATATGCAAGATGCGCATACCCCCATCTCCAATGAAGATACTCACAGGTGCAAGGAATCCTCAAAGATTTCGTAATAGAGGCCAAGCAAGAGAAGTATGACTCACTCCCTTTATTTAGGTGACTCTCAATTTTGAGACTTGCTCCCTTTATTTCTAAAATTATTTCTCTTTTCTCTTCTCAATTTCTTTTTTTTTTTCACTTTCCAAATTTCTGTCCCTTTTTGGTTCACACCACCTCCTCCCTTTTGCTCAATTTTGGTTCTCTATTTATAGGTAGGGTTTTGTTTATGAATGCTCTCTCCTTTAATTTTTGTTTTATTATTATTTTTTTGATTTAATGATGATTGAAAATCAAAGATAAGAAAGATATTTATTTATTTATTTATTTTCATTTTTTTTGTTTAAATTTCTGTTTTAAGATGATTGCCAATTTAGGCAACCATCATCATTAATCGAGAGATTTTTTTTCCATTTATATATATATTATTTTTCTTTCTTTTTTAAGATAACTACTAATATGGGCATCAATCATCATTAATTGAAATGATTTATATTTTTTTTTATTTCTTTAGTGCACCCGGACAAAATAGGGGTTCCCAATTACCTTAATTAATAGTAATTGTAGAATGTTAAGAAAAATAGGTCAAAAAGCCAGAATTGCTATATATGCTATATATATATATATATATATAAATATATTGACCAAAACAGGATTACTGTAGATGAAGGAGCAGGTACAGTAAACCATTGCATGAAATGTTTTCTTGGGAACCAAGCCATCAACCTCTGGTGATGATGAATAGCTACGAATGGTGATTAAGCAAAAGGGCCAAAAATTAGTGACCGTTTGCTTTTTGGGTCCAAATGGTTAGTTCCCTGTTCAATGATTACGACTTTCAGATCGTTATACGTGTGAGAATTTGATTTCTTTTCCGTTGCTTCCGAATTGTGAGGGGGGAGAGAGAGAGAGAGAGAGAGAAGCTGACAGTGGTTCAGCTTCTTCTGCTTCTTGGTTCTTACTTCCCTTTTCAGCATCCCTAAGAAGGAGTTGGAAGAAGAAGAAGAAGAAGGAAGAGGAAGGAAGAGAATAAGAAAGAAACCAGGTTTGATTAGAGGGTTTCGCAACAATCTTGCTTCGGGTTCCAGTTCTTGAAAATGTGCAGAAACCTCTAATAACATTCAAGTGATAAGTTACGATAATATTGCTTTTGGTTCAAGATCTTAAAGCCCTTCAAACAATATGAACAGACGATTCGAGATGTGATATTGAGCTTCGTGTGCTCTCTCTCTCTTGGGATTGTGGTTTCCCGCCAAGAAGCAGGGTCCAGGGACTCGGTACGTTGTGGCATACTTTGGGGGTTTACTACTGCTGCACATCTCGATCAGGTTGTGAGGTTCGCTCTCTTTGCATTCAGATCTTGGCGTGCTGTCGAACGTGGCTTCACTTTCATCACTGTCGTTGGGGGGAGATTTCTTGAGTTCTGTTGATCGTTTCCAGAGTCCTCAGGATAGAAGGTAAAAAGTCCTTCTTGTGTAGATATATTCATTAGGCACAAAGTCGGGAACTTCCTTCTGGAAAAGCCAATCTGATTGATTCATCATGAGTTCCAGCGTCACTGGTAGCACCTTACGCAAGGGAAAGATTCTATTTCATATTGCTGAGAATGGCCGTTCTTTTGACTTGGATTGTGATGAAGCCATGCTTGTTGAGGAAATCATGGAACGTATTGAGTCTCTATCTGGGTACTCTTTTGAAGATCAACTTCTCCTCTACTTGGATACGTACCTTAAGCCAAATAAACGTCTTTCTGCATATAAGCTTCCATGTGATAAGGGAGAGGTGTTCATTTTCAATACAACTAAAGTTCAGGCAAACTCATTGCCTCCTGAACGAGAGGAAGTTAATATTCCCCATTTTGTGAGGATTCCATCACCATCCTCGTCTCTTAATCCCCGCCCATTGGATGATGCTTTGAACCCTGCTTTGAAGGCCTTAACTGCGTGTGAGCGTCTATTCATATATCAGGAAACTTGTGGGCGTGAAATCTTCAGACATTCAATGATGAAATATGAGTATTGTGAGAGGCTTCTGAGAGAACTGATGGTTCAAGAGAGAGCAATAGAGGTTGCAAGGGGTAATTTGGATCAGTACTATAAGTCTATGAACCAAAACTATGGGAATTTAATGAAACGTTATAAGCAACAACACCGGAAGCATTCTCATATTTTGATGAATTTTGAGAGGAATGTTGAAAAACTAAAATCCACTAAACTTCATCCTGCTTTACAAACTCCTACTTACAAATGCTTGATGGATTTTGCAAACGAAGATAACCTACGGGAGTCAATGGAGATTTGTACCAACTCCCACAAGCAGTTAGAGAATGAGGTTTCACACTTTGAGCAGACATTCAGTGAAGTGAAGCATAAGGTTGAGAAATTCTTGTCTATCAAATATTCCTCGTATGTCAAAGATTCCACGTCCATCAAGGATTTAGAACAAAAAATTAAAGAACATCGGAAATATATAGATGAGCAAGAGAATATCATGCAATCTCTCAGGTTAGTTTTGGTTTATGCTGTCCGGCTTTATGATTGTGTGCTCACTAGATGCCACCCTTCATCAGACAGAAAAGTACATGTACTATTCTGGTTGCTTGCCTGTAACTGTCTGATAGCAACCCACTATTAACCTACTCAAAGAAAAAGAAACGGACCAGCGAAGAATTAGGAGCTCATGCTTAATTTCCTTCATTTTTATTCATTGTTATTTTTGTTTAATATTTATTGACTAGGTCTTTTTTTAGTGGAATAAGTTGCTCAACTCCACTAGTAGTCACATAGGTGTCATTGTCAGTTATTTTGCTATTTTTCATGTTGTGTCAGTTAAAGAAAAAACCCAAAAATATGCTCTATAAGCTATAAATAAGCATTGACCATAATTAATGGAAAGCATCAAATTGATAAAGTGAATTATCAATGTGTGGAAATTCCCAGACTATTAGAGAAATCCAGACGAGATACTTACCTGAGATTCTTCTTATAGATTTTTCTTATCATACCTTGGGTCCTATTTTATTTTGGGTTAGATACTAACACTGTGAAACAACTGTTTTGATTGACATTTTTCCCAAGAGACATCAGTCGAATTTTTTTAAATGCTCCTGTTCTCATAGTTGTGCCTGTGGATTAGATCCTACAATCCTTTCCAGCAAAGCTCCTCAACCATTTCTTGGTCATTTTGATGCTTGTCTGGTTAAAAATGTTCTTCTAAATTTTGGAACTAAACACTTACCTGTTTACCTGAAGTGTAGCATCGAATAATGGTGCTTCTTTCTGGACATCACCTGTCTTCTCATATTGAATAATTATTTTTTAATATTCTGTATTTTACTCTTGTCTTCTGAGACATGTATGAACGTAATAAACTGCATATTTGTGGGGATTTCTGCAGCAAAGATGTTAACACTGTAAAGAAAATGGTGGATGATCGCCTGTCCTGTCATAGTTCTTCGTCACTTCATTCTCAAGATGCAGTTTCAGCCTTGGATTCCGTGAAAAATGTCCATGATAAGGAATACTTGCCTAAGATGCAAACTCTTGATCATGCCATTTTAAAGCTACTTGAATGTTGCAAGGAAAGGAAGTACTCAATGAACTGGTTTGTACACAAGTTCATGCAAAACATAACACGCGGTTCTTATCTCATTGAAGATCAACAGGAACTGCAGTTTCTTGCCATAAAAAAGGCAATGACACGTTCGGATGATTTCTTTGAGAACTTGAAATTGTTCCACGGTATTGGCCCTGCATACAGAGCTTGCCTTGCTGAAATAGTGAGACGAAAGGCTTCGAAGAATCTTTACATGGGCATGGCTGGGCAAATGGGTGAAAGGCTTGGACAAAAGCGGGAGGTTGAGATGCAGAAACGTATGGATTTTCTTAGCGTACACGGTTCATGCATACCCGATTCTGTATTAAACTCTATGGGATTGTTTGACCTCCCTGGCAAATGTGCTGTTGATGTAGATCAATTTGATGAAGATTTGCTTAATATTGACATAGCAGATGTGTACCGTTATGCTTCTGAGTATCAAGATAAAGTTTCATCTCCTTTGTCTAAGGGTAAAGACGTTGCTTCAGGCTCTTGTGCAAGACATTACTCTGAGCCTGAGGACACTCTTGATGGCAGTGAGTTGGTTGAAGTTTGTGGAACTAGCAGGATGGCAATTGAGAATGTTAAACTAGGAGCTGAGCATGCTTCTAAAATACTCTTACATTGTTCTCCCTTTCTTGGGGTAGAGCATGAGTCATTGGACAATGATAGGGTGGATGGTATTATGAAGACTTCTGCAGAGAAGATAGCTGGCCAATATGTCTCATATGAGACACGCATTCGAGAATTGGAGGAGGAAATGAATCAGGTCAAAGCTATATGCAATAAGCATCAACAAGAGAAGCAGGTAATGTATTGTCCTCATGATCCTGACGGTTCTAGGCTAGTTTCATGTAAAGTAGGATTTTGAAAGTATGTCATACAGACATGGAACAATCTTTTTGAAGACTGCATATGTATATATATATGGTTTTAGTCTGTCTTTTAAGAAGTTCCAAATTTTTAAACACAGCTGATATCCATTTGTGGCTGGAAAAATCAACTAATAGGAAAATATTTCTGCTTGTGATTTTGGTTCAGGAGAAAAAAGAAAAGATTTCTCTTGGTCCCCTGGAAGTTGACGAGATTGCTGCCTTTGTCCCCAATGCATCTGGGCACTATCAGGCAATTACAAAGGATTACTCAAACTACTACTTATCTCCTGAATGTGTGACCGTATTTGCCGGCCACCTTCCTAGCCGACCCAAATGCATTGTGGGACGGGTTGTTGATATTGAACACCGAGTTGTGAAGACCTTGCTTCTGACTTACACTCAACCTGAGCATGCCAGGGCTGATCAATCGATCTCTGACGCGGGAACCGATCGTTTAAGCTGGAATTCAGGATCAGCTTCAAATCCATATGGTCTCCCCACAGGATGTGACTATTTCGTAGTGAAAGTAGTCATGTTACGTGATTGAACCATTCATTTACGATCTTCTTCCTTTTCGTGCATATGATCCTTGAGACATATAGAATGGACGTGAAGGAAGCCTTTAGTTGTGTATAAAGGCAGACTTTCCGGTTGGAATTCTTTGTGGGAGCTTCACTTGCCACCCATTTGTTGCACATATGGGGTTGAGTAAAAACTCAATGGTCTAGTCCAGTCTCACTAAATTCGAGCTGGTCCGGTTTAGTCCAGTCCAGTCTAAATAAAGTACATATTGAAATTGGACCGGACTGGACCAGACTGGTTGGTTGGGTTGGACTGGACTGGGTTTTGGGCCAAGAGACTATACCACCTAGACTGGTTCAGTTTGGTCTAGGTCAATATGTTTTTTTAAAAAAAAAATTAATTTAGTTGGTACTTTTTATTTTTTATTGGATGTTACTGGAGATTTTTCAATAACTTATAATTTAGTTCATTTTATAGGATCCTCTTTATATAATTATAGGTATTTTATTATCATGATTGTGATTATGATGTTTAAATATTTTTTTCAATAAGAAAAAAATTTAAAAAAAATCAAAATTTATGTCCTAGACTGCCTAGACTAGACTACCTGAACCAATCTAGATAGTCCATCAGATCCAATCTGGTCTAACCCGACCAGACTATACCTCAGGCTACCTTATGCAACCCGAGGTCCTCCTAGACCAAACCTCAGGTTGATGTCCAACACAGCCCAGTTTAGTTCATGATCATACCTAATGATGATGATCCATTGTTTTAGTGGACCCCCTTCTTGTACATATTTATCATTACTTGTTAGTTGACACCTTCGTTTTATATTCGGTGTCCAACCTTTCGCCTTGGATCTGGTGTACAAATGTTCATACTTTACTGATACATCTGGTTTAGATAGTCGTTTAGCCTTTGACATTTACATCCCCTCTACTGCTGTCAGTTTTAAAAGTTGTAGTACAGGGTCTGCTAGTTTGATTAGACTGTTTTATCCTGCCTCATTTTTTTTTTTTAATAAGTGGCAAGTGTTACATTTAAAAATTATTTTATCCTGCCTCTAAAACTATAAAGTAAGGACAAAGTGAATGTTAGATTAATAATCAGAGGCAGAATTAATTAAATACTGTTTACCTTCCATCCCAAAAGTCAATTTTATCATGACTTAAGAGATTTGAGTCACCACACTTTGATCTCCGCGTTAGATATATAAGGGAAATTATATCCGAATATCAACTCTAATACTTGACAATTATTTAAAGACTTTTAAATTATATTCTTTGGTTTCCATTTTACCCCGCAGCTTATTTAAAACGTAATGGTTATTGAAGGCTACTTTCTAAATTTTTAATTCTTATATATATATATATATACACACACATCTATATATAATAAGGAGGTAAATAAACAGGAGGGACAAGGTCCAGAATCAAAAAAGTTGACGGGCACAACTCACTAGCATAGTATAAAGGGAAAATTGCAATTTGGTGATCAAATAGTCCCGCGAAATCATATAATTATAAAAAAAAATCATGCGCAAAATCGTATAATTACAAAAAAATCTCATATATTTGTTAATACTTAACCTAAAGTGATTAATGACAACTCCATGTTCTTAACATGGAGTTGTCATTTACAACTTTAGTCCTATTTGGTAGGAGGCATTGGGGAATAGGGATTGAGATTGGCCCTATTTGGTAGGAGGCATTGGGGGATAGGGACTGAGATTGAGATAGAGATTGAACCATTTGTATTGTTTGGTACGAAGGAATTGCAAATTTAAGAGACAACAATATCCCTGCTTATAAAATTTTTTGGACAAAAATGCCCTCATCAATTTTAACCTAAATCTGTATCGCTTTGCAATTTGTATTCCATCATCGCGGTTAACAAATTCTTTTATTTGGGGTCTGGCCATCTCACTTAATTAATCTCCAAATCCCCCTTTTTTCAGTTTGAAAATATTTTGAGACCCCTCCGCCATAGCTGAGGTTGTGGCAATGATTCATGGTCTCAATATGTGTTGGGTTAGGGGTGTCAGGAAAATTGTATTAGTTTCTGATTATATTAATGCAGTCAATTATGTCCTTAGAGGATGTGACCAGGAACACCCCTTTAAGGATGTAATTGATGAAGTTCATTTTATTTTAAATAGGGAATGGGTTGTTCAAGTCTCTCATGCTCCTAGGGATTATATGACCCTAGCTGATAAATTAGCCAAACTCTCTTACTCTTTAGAAGGTAATTTTTGTGTCTTTGATCAACCTCCATTTCCTTCATAGAAAAGAGAGGTAGATGAAAGATTATTTATTTGAATAGATTAGGAAGTATTGTGCTTTTGCTTTTGTAAGCTCCTTTATTAATATATGGTATCCAGTTTCTGGCAATATATATATATATATATATTTTGAGACTATCGATATAGTGTCTTGCATTCAAGCGATCGAACACCATGCGTCCTTTTGCACTATTGCTTTAGCAGCTCACAATAGCACATTTTTTCATCCGTCTGCATCGTCAAATGTTCACTTCGCTACCCTAATTTCTCATAGCTCTTAGTATTTCATGCCTCTCAACATCAACTGCATGGGCAAGAGCACGATCACCCAAGCCCCATCTGGTTCCTATTTACTATATTACAAGGCAACACACGTCTCTTTGGTTTTTATAGGAATAACACCCTTTTCTAATTTATTCGACTGGAGATGGCAGTGCAGACGTGAGATGATGAGGCTGCGTTACGAAGATGGAGTTGCAGGGGTTTTATCCTTTTTTTTAAATAATAAAGGGTATTATAGTCTTTTGATAATTTATGTCCAATTACAAAATGAAATTATACAAGTATTCCTGATAAATATTACTTCATACTAAACGTAATTTTAAAGTCTCATTTCCAATCCCAATCCTAATCATAATCCCAATCAATCAAAATTCAATGTCGCAAACCAAACATGACCTAAGACTTTTTTACAATTATACGATTTTGTAGAACCGTTTGATCATATAATCCCTTCTTTGAGACTAAATTGCAATTTTCCCTAATATAAAACTAAAAAGAACCGTAATTTTAAAAAAAAAAACTAAAAAGAATACTTCTCTCATTATTATCACTTTAACGATAGGTTTACTCATTTTCTTTGATATCTTCTTGTAAAATGTCCTAGTCTTTATAATACTCCAATTTTAAATATTCCTTTGGTCTTAATTATAAAATCCAGTTTATTTTTTTTAAGAAGTTAAAGAAACAAAATAAGTTATTTAATCATATCATATGTTGTGTTTTATTATATTATATATTAGTTTATAAGGAAAACAAAATAGTTTGAAGAAAAACGATAAATTTTAATATTTTAAAGTAATGTAGTTAGCTTTCTTAAAATTATCTAACAAAAAAATTAGCTAGGTCTTATAATTAGAAGCAGAAGTAGTATAAGCTAAGATCTAATTGACTATTTTTGGAGAGATTAAAAAAAGTAAATAAAGTACTTAATCATACCATATGTAGTATATCAGTATATTTTATATAAGCTTACAAGTTAAAAAAATTGAAAAAAATGATAAATTTAAATGCTTTAAATTATTTTAATAAACTTTCTTAAGATTTTTTAAAAAATCAACTAAATCTTATATTTAAAACTAAAGGTAGAAATTGATAATAGGGAATTAATCTTGTAGACTTTCAACAATTAACTCATAGCTTAATTCCTTAAATATAACTCGTTATGATGCCAGTCCCTAAACTCTTGATACACCTATTACTCAATCCCCATCTTTTAATTGTTTATATTATTATCATTGTAATCTATGACTCGCATTGAGTCATAAGCAAGTCAAAAACTTATGAATTGAGTCAAATGGAGTCATAAGTGAGAGACTGAGTTAGAAGTGAGTTAATAGTTGAGGGACTAAATGATTAATTTTTCAATATATACCTAACGATCAATGTGAGCATTATTTTCAACATATTTTATATTTATTGTAAACATTATTTTTACCACAAGTTCATAATGAGCTATATGTGAGTGTGTGTTAGTGATGAGAGCAAATTGCCCGTATCCGAAAAGAAAGGGTAGCTGTAACGGTCAGCTGGGAATAAGGGTTTAGGCAATACAGAAGTGCAACATAAATGATACAGAAGTGTCTTTTATTTATTCATTTTTTTTTTGGGCAACAAATGATACAGAAGTGTCACTAAAGTGGTTAAATCCTATAAGCATTTGAAGTAATAAGACAAATTTGAATTTTAGATAAACAAAAAAAAAAAAAAAGCAAAGAAAGGCATAAGCTTTTTGTTTGTTCAAGACTTCAAGGCATGAGAAACCTAAAATGGACAAACAACCCCAACATCATTTTGTTCAATTACAAATTGAACGTCAACGTACACTATAGTAAGAAAAAATTATTTGATGGGTCAAGTCAATATCACATAGACCCATGGTTTACCCCTCTTTTAATATGATATTAATCAAAGTAGTAGAGTGCAGTTCAAATGGCAAGTGAAAATAGTATAGAAATAACTTGTGCTGATGTATAGTGTTTGTTTACAATAAATGTCCTTACCGAAGGGTTTGCAAATATTTACCAAACCAATCCAAAAGTTGACGAAAAGATACTAAATTTAACTTCCGGCATCATTTATGTCTTATGCGTCTCACTCGTTTTGGGATACCGCATTCATATTTATGCCACTGGCCTCTGTTAGGTTAATTTATAAAAAAATGATACAGGGTGAAATTCAATTGAATCCTAATAGTAACAACATTCTATCATGCAAAATGTGATAAATAGATATGCAATGTACCACATTAGAATCAAACAATCAAAATATGTTTCTACTGTAACAGGCAAACTTAAGGCCCGCAGCCCCGATTGCTGCTATATGATCAAAGGAAATGTGTGCATGTATTCAGGGTGAACTGTCGTTGAAACCCTTATTCCGTACACAATGGAATGAGCACATTTATTAGAGGTCAACTACAGCTGAAACCCTTGCTTGTTCCGCACCACTGTTGTGGTTTGTTCTGTACCACTGTCGAGGCTTGTGCTATACTCTTCTCATTACCTCAGCTGGGTTCCAAATTGGCCTAATGGTACTTGTGCTTTACCACACCTCACTAGGTTTAACATATGTAGTGTATATTCCCCGTATATCTCATCTCAACTGGGTCCCACATGGACCAATGGAACTTGTGCTTTTTCCACACCTTAGCTAATTTTTGTTTTCACTACTATAAATTTCTCTATATTTGACAGTTGTTTTTGCCCATATATGTATATATGGTGGTTAAACAACCGCCATATATTTGGTCATATATATAACGGTTTTCTAACTTTACCCACCATATAGTTTAGCCTATATATGACAGTTGTAAATGAAACCACCGTCATGTATTTCTGTGATATATGATGGTTGTTTCCAATAACCACCATATATTATGTCCAAAATTTTTTACTACTACTAGGGCACTTTCAATTAGCCCCTTGCGTTCATATGTAATAAAACAATAGAATACACGCTTAGGTACACAAATGATGAAATATGAATTGAATGAATATATAATACATGCATATATACAAAACATCCCCACCCATATATATTAATAATGAACAACATAGATGTACTATTACATATGTGTGTGTGTATATGTTGTATATATTGTGCTGCAAATCAAGATGGAACTTCAAGGGAGCAAGGCTTGCAAAAGGAGGCCCAAGCTAAAGGAGGAAAGTTCAATGTATGAAAAGATCCATTACAAGGCATTAGAGACCCAATTACTAGAGCAAGAACTAAAGCAATGAATGAGGCTTTGAATTGTATGATAAGAGAACTTAAAGAGGTAGTGATAGGCAAAAATTATTATAGAATCTAAAGACTCCACAAGTGCATAAGCCGTATCAAGTAATAAAGTGATAAGTAAGATATCGCTCACACGAGGAATCAAGAAAACTAATTTTTAGATATTAAATTCTCAAATTTCATTTAAGTCAAGCGAATCTAATTTATAATTA
>JBAGKO010000017.1:1389178-1403065 GCA_037177275.1 Acacia concinna
TCAGAATACATGAAGTGAATTTAATAGAAAATAATAAACTCCCCTTTGTAGTCCATTGAAGCTCTAGCCACTTCCTTTACCACCAAGAACTCAAGAAAATTCAGCCACTCATGATATTGGATACAACCACGCAATCATAAGAGAACAATGACTCCATTTGGTCAAAAGAGTATTTGGTGTTGTGGGGTCCACGATGGAGAATTGAATAATGGAGGGAGAAAAAGTAAAAGGCAATTTGTCTTGTGGTCTTGGTTCAGCCGAAGGATAATGAAGATACTTGGAACAAATTGACAATTCAAAAAAGCAAGTGGGGCCGTGGGTTTAATGATGGAAAAAAACAAAATGGAAAGGGAGATGGTGATTAGGAAGAAAGATGGCTGAAGGTTACGGTGGAGTGAAAATAATGGAGGAGGAAGAGAGATTATGCTGGTGCACGGCGGTGAAGGGATGAGTAAAGGTGGTTCTATGGTGATGGTGGCTGTGAAGAAGGCAAGGGCGATACTGGTTTTACAGTGGTGATGCAGAGAGGTTGGTGGTGATCGATGCTTCTGCTCCTCCCTTTCCCAGACCTTCGGCCTCCCTTGGCACTGCACACACACACCTCCTCTAGCTTTTCTTTCTTCCATGGCATGCACTCCTCTCCTCTCAAAACCTGCAGCTGAACCCAGGTGAAGGCTTTCGGCCTTCACTCCCCACCTACTGCAGCTGCTTCCTTTTCTTTTAAAATAACCGTGGCTCCCCCTTTTGCACCGAAACTTTAGCTTTAAGTTTCAAATATTCCGGCTCATCGCACACCTGTCCACTGTGGCTGCTTCTCTTCGCGTGATTGAAGCTTGTAATTTGCGGCTTGCCATATTTTCTTCAAACTGTAGCTATATTTTTATTTTATTTTTTTATTCAGTCTCTTCCTCCGTGATCTCTGGCTCATCCCTTTTTAAAATTGCTTGACCAAGGGACCAAATTGCAATGCCCCAAAATATTGGTGGAGGGACTGAACTGCGATTTATTTCTTTTCTTTTTTTAAGGTACCTACAATGCACAATTATCCAATGGGTAGAATCAAAAGTCCAATAAAATCATTTGTATAAATAATTAACAAATTATGACAATTTAATCTTAAATTGGACTTAATTTAACAGTATTTTCTTTTTTCAAATTCATGCTTAATCATGCAATAATAATATAAGAAATTCATCAAATTTCCCAAATTTATTACAAAAAAGCATGTAAAAATATGGTGCAATCAAGAGTGTTGAAAGGAAAAAAATTTTATTTTTCTTTTTAATTTAAAGGGCATCTTAATTATAAATTAGTTGGCATATCAAATACTTATATGACATTTTTAATGTTGACGTGGCTATAGAGAAAATAGCAGTTTATGTGTCTGTTAGTAAAGGGTGCTAATTGCACCCATTTAAATATATTAGAGTGCTAATTGCATCTTAAAAAATAGTTTAAGGTGTTAATTGTATCCCTAAATACTTTAGGGTACTAATTACACTTTAGAGAATAGCTTAAATACTGAGCACATTTTTACCATTATTTTTAGGGAAAATTGTGATTTGGCCCCAAGAAAGAGAATTTATGATCAAACCATTCCGCAAAATTGCATAATTACACAAAAGTCTTGTAGAGTTGTGAATGTAGCTCATGGAGTTATTAGTAACAACTCCATGTGCTTATCATTAATAACTCTATGAGCTTACAACTTATGAAACTTCATTACAATTACGCGATTTTAATGATAAAGTTTTTTCTCTGTGACCAAATTACAATTCCCCTTATTTTTGTACATAAGCCTTTAAACCGTGGGTTAAAGTTTCCGTTAGCCCCCTAAAATTTCTGCTCCAATAAGCCGTGATCAAGACGAGAGGATGACAGCTAAGGAGAGGCTGCAATGACAAAATTGACAGGGATGATGTCACAAATTAAGCACACCAACAAACAAATCAAAGTTTTTCGATTCATCGATATATCTGTCTGTCTTGTTGGGTTCATTCTAATTAAAAATCACGCCACAAAGATTCACAGAATAACTTGACTGATAAAGGGAAAAAATTAACTTGAGATCAATAAACAGATTAGAACCGAGAAGGTCCAAGGTGTGGAGTAGCAGTAGCAGTAGCAATAGCAATAGAGTGAAAATCATATTTCTTTTTGGTCAAAAAGTGAAAAATCAGATTGAATATTGAACGAACGGGGACCAACACCATCTCATTAGGTTTGAGTGGGAGTAGCAATGGAGGTTGATCATCACAGTGCAGTGAAGGAGGTCGGTGGATCATCGTATTCCTCCTGCCACAACACTCCTCCTTCGCCTCTTTTTTTAAACCGTTTTTCTAAAATTTTTGTGGCCTAACTGAGTGCTAAACGGGTTAAAAGGTTGTGTAAAAATAATTTAGTTGGCGAACTTTTATTGCCTAACTAACTTGATTTATTGGACCTAAATAATTTGATCTAAATTTTATTTTATTTTTTTAAAAAAAAAAGTTTAATATTTAGGGTTTTAATGTCGAGTCATTGGATTTACTTTAGTTTAACGTCTTTAGTTAGTTTAATGGATTGTGATTGTTTTCATTTATACTAAAATAGTAAAATAAATATTGAGATTCTATATAATGGAAAGAAATTATTAAGATACTGCAGTATATCTGATATCGACGTGGGCGAACGACTTTAAATTGATGAACAATTCAGTTTTGGTAAGAATGAGTTTTTTTTTTTCAAAAGTAAATGTCAGCTTTAATTAGATGATGTGATAGAGATAAAAGTGAAAGGTAAGCAACCTCATAGTTACTCATTCATTTAATTAAGGGATAAGGTGTATTTTTGTCTATAGAGGAGTGTTGAGTTTTTGAAAGTATTTTTATAAACAATTTTGCTATGAAAGTAGTTAAATTAGAGTAATTTTACCTTGCCGTTAACTTTGATCAAATTTGACCGTTATCTTTAATAAAATTAGACTAATATGTAACATCTTGATATTTTTAACCTTACTTCTCCAATTTTTTTTTACCATTGGTCATCAAAGAGAGTACAAGATAGAATTAAAGGATAATTGATTTAAGCAATTTTTACTATTTTCTTTGGACTTGATCCTAGGCTCCAGATAATTTTAGAAATTATCTAAAATATCATATTAATTTTCATTAATCCCAATCTAGAACAACAAAGCCCCTTTATATGCCATTTACTCATCATGAATCTCTCATTTAGGGAGATAAAAAATATCAGAATATTATATACTTGCCCAGTTTAGTTAAAGATAAATGTTAAATTTGGTCAAAGTTAACGGTAGGGCAAAATTGTTTTAGTTTGGTTACTCCCGGAGCAAAATTGCTCTTAAAAAAATTTCCAAACACACTACTCAGTGGTTACTTCTGAAACAAAAATACACCTTTAATTAAAGTCCTTTAAAATTGCCTTGTTTTCACTCTTCACTCTATGGCAAGTAGAGCAAGTGATTCTGAAGTAGTAAAACCATAATTTTAAAAAACTAGACAAAACTCAAATCACCTATTTATTTCATAAATTGTAAAACTATTTTTAAAAACAAATCCAAATAAATTTAAATACAAGCCACTTTTAACAAATTTTTTTATTTATTTATTAATTTTGATTTGGTAATTAATTCTTCAATGCGACTCCGTATTTTTAGTTTCATCCTTCAAAAATCCTAGTTTAATAGGTACACAGCCAAATTTTTTTCAAAGTAGGATATATTTAATACGTTCACTATGGACAATCTAAGATTTGAAAGTAAATTTCTTGGAATGGAAAGAAGGCTAAATAAATAAATATTTTGGACTGTAACCTCAAATTTTCTTAACCCCGTCACTGTACTTTAATTAAATAGAGATGAATTACTCATATGAGAATCAACACATGATAAGATTTAAGTCAAGAAGCCACCCAACGGTTCTAAATCTTACAAATATTATATGACACGTGATTTAATTACAAACGGACAGCCTTACAAGTTACAATACACAGGAAGACGAGCAAGGGTAGTGGGAAAAAAAATATTAGAGCGCTAAGCACCTACTAGATAAATTTTTACATGGAATCACCAGGATTCTTCATTAAAACATGTTTTCCAAATCCTGAGGTTCCCAAGGGAGACGTTAAACTAGCACATATCATATTTGCCCTTTTCGAAAAATCAAACCGGAGAAACTTATCTGGGTTTACTGCAATCACTATCCTCTTCTGATATATTAAACAAGAACTTAGGAAGAGATGCTATACGTGGGAGATGGAGAAGCAAATCTCCAAACGAGTCTTTCCTGGACATACCCGGAGCTTGCTTGCCCCCAGAAATATCCTTCGTGTCCTCTTCAGAAACATTGGCATCAGTTCTATTTTTGTTGTCTTGCATAAGTTCGAGGTTATGATTCAGATTAGGATGTTCATCAGGTTCTACAGCAGTACATCCCTCAGTATTATGTGAGCTCTGCATGGCCCCAGGATCCTGCAGAAGACAACAGAGAGAATTGACCCTAGACATGAGTGATTTTTCATCAGACGTTGCTGCAACCTGATTGTCACTGAGTAGGTACTGTGAAATGTCCGCCAACATCTCCCTTAACTCTGCTCCCCCAGAAGGTGGATTCCCAGAGTTTATTTGTTCTGAAATACAATGTTCAATGTGGCTCATAAAGTCACTCACGGACATTGAAGGACGGAACCCGGGCACTTTTATCTGATCCCAATTTCTTGGACACTTTGACTCAGTTTCAGAACATCCACTACCTTCAGTTAACACAGTCCATAACCAAAATGTATAAGAATAAACTGATTCATACTAAAAGCAATTGTAAAACAACACAGCAACAAATAACAAATATATTCTCTCTAATGGGAAATGAGCAGATAGACAAACAAATGAATAAGGACACTGGCCAGAGAAGTCAAACAAGAGCCAAATTCCTGCTGTACCTGAACTGGGGGAAGGCGCTTCTCGGGATCGGCTATCCAAGGTTATGCAAGAAGGATCGCTGATTTCAATATTAAATGATGATGACTGGGAAGCATGAGGTGATCCTATGCCCTGCACACAAGATGAGGCAGATGCCTTATCATCATGGAGTTGATCAAGACAATGATCCTTGGAAGCAGATGATCGAGTATCAAAAAATGGTGAATCCAAAATTATAGCTGGCTGCTGACTCAGGTAGTTAAGTCGTGCATCACACTGGATAAGCTTCTCAAAATGCTTGTTCAGCAGTCCTTGTGGACATTGCATAAAATGCTGCCTACAGAACAAAAAAGTGTTCCCAAAACATCTCAAACCCTGTAGATATATATAAGAAGGTGGGACCAAGTATGAAGTACAATCTGACATTCCTACTGCAAATTGAAATGAAGTGTCTGATGAAATATTTTACAATTAAGACCACTACCGACCAGAAATGTTGTCAAATTTACAAAGCCAAAGCAATTTAAATGACAAAAGGAAAGCTGTAAAGCCAACATGCTTGTCAAATGGCATTTTGAAGTTTGAACTATCATCCTCTATCTCTGCTCCAACAGCATAGTTTCCAATGGTAGTTAGACTTTGATATTTTGGGAAATGGTTCTATTGAATGTATGTTAAATGATACAACTACCTTTCTCAAATCATAATATCCTTTTATTATGCATCAATTTTTCATATGGGATCAATTCATGACAGCCAACTCAACAACCACAAAAACAGATGACAACATTGCTAGGGGAAACCTGTATTTGCTAGCTTGTCCATCAGTAAAATCTGCTGTGGCTTGCCATAAGGTGTGCTTTCGAGGCTGTGGATTAGTCTCCCTGAAGAACAGAGGCTGCCGAGCCACCTGAAAACAACTCCAAAGTTCAAACCATGACTCAGAATGATACCAGTTTTCAAAGAGCCCTGTGAGCGAATTATATAGAGAGGAAAATAACACAATCAATTACCACTACAGTCAGTGTACTGGGTCCATTGTCAGGAAGATTTGCATTAAGTGCCATAATATCCGACCATTGAATTTCTATTTTACTCTTAAGGCCACCTTCAAGAACTTCCCAAACAAGCTTATGCTTAGCAAAGTAACATTTTGCTACCAAGTCACCCTCGTATTTAGATTTATACTGCAAAAAAAAAAATAGCTTTCAGCCATGCTAAACTCAATAACTCGTTCTCCCAAACTAGTAACTAGAACATACCTCCCAAGAACCAATTCTTAAAAGTGAAGCTGGAAAATTTGAAGCCTTTAGCTTGTCACCAGCACCTGATGCATTAGCGCCTTTGCTCTCCTTCACCCCAGAGCTTAAGAGTTTATCTTCTGTGTTTGCAGGAGTACTACTCCCTTGAGAAAGCTTCATTTGAATCAAATCTAACAGTGAGGGGCTCTTCCTCAGACGCAACCCTAAGGGGCTAGGCTCATCAAGTATGTTGGATTGCAAGGGAGGACTGTTGGACGTATCAGTTGAGGTGCTCCATTGCTAACCAATTGAATAGACAGTGCAAGAGATGAATATGTTAAAGACAGAGCATCTTAAACTTATCAACCATGACATAGTCATATAGGAAAACAAAGCCAAAACTGAATGAATGAATGAATCACAACTTGGAACTGGTTAGAAATGCATGGGAATAATCTATAATCTCAGCTTCTTATATATTCAATGGACCTCTGAATCTGATGACAATGGTTGAACTATAAAGACTGGTCTGTATTTAACATCACATATACCAAAACCATCAGCCATGCATTCTGGAATGCAAATCAGTGTGTGTAAAAATTTGTAATATATGTATGTAAATCACAATGGAGTTTGTACCACATTTTATATAATTACATCATTAACGTCAGCCAACCTTATCCAATAGATAAATATTATGGATATAACAGATCAAATACCACGTGACACCTAAATATTTAGGAGAAGTAGCGTCCATCTGTCATACACTAAGGACATCTAAAACATGTATATCAATCTTCCCATCACAATCGCTACCATTTACAATTAGGAATTTGTGATTCCTGACTAAAACGCGGGAAAAAAATAAGTCGGATCCACTTATATGTCACCAATGATGAGTTTGTGAATGCGTTGATTAAGAAAATACTGCTAAAAGACGACTTTATTTAGACTAGGCTTTTTTTTTTAAAAAAAATGAAGCTATACAGCTAGCAAGTGCAAAGACAACAAGTGTACAAGGAAAAGAGTTGAATACTAAATATACAAAACCGCATTTTCAATAAACCTTCAAGCACCACTTGTCTGCTTAGACAACAATCCTGAATTAATTCCACCTCTTTACAATCTCAAATCCTAAACTATATCCAAGAATGACCCTTAGCAACATACTTCATCATCGAGATGTTGATCAGAATTCAAAAGACCTTCCACCAGTAACCAAACAACTCCAACTAACAGATTACATACCTCTTGCGAGTCCATAGAAGGCCTACTGCGCTTGTTGAGAGGTCCATGCTCTTCTTCCAGGGGATCCTCGATCTCCAACTTCACCGGCACCTTGTCACAAACAGCCGGTTTCTTTTCAAGCTCCGAACAGAGATTCCCGGACTTCATCAGCTGGACCATCAATTTTCCAGCTAACAACTTTTGAGATAACAAAAAAAATGCAACGATTCAGATAAATACGAAATCCGGAGCAAGATCCAAAGGAGGGAATTGGGATCGAGAAGACGGATATTTCGAAAACCCTAGAAGAAAGACTCTTTTGAGGAAAAATTGCCTGATGGTGCTGTGAATCGTGAAGGATTAGCTTACACTAGCTTATAACCTTATGCACGTGAAGAATTCGCGCGTGCGACTCTGACCGACGCGTGTAAATGAATTGACTAAAACACCCTTGAGCAGTGAGGCTAAAAAGTAAAAATAGGTCGAGATGGTGCATTGAATTTGGTTGGTTTGTCATTTCAGCGCAGGGTTCTTTGAACACTACTCTGAAAAACTTTGGATATAATGTGGGACCCGCATCCCGATTTACATGACGGCGGTGTTGATTGCGCGAGAAACGTGGAGGAAGATCCCGCGGTTGGTTAACAGATATGATTGCTCATGTTCCACGTCACTTTCGCCCCCGAACTAAACAACTATGCAAAGCAATTTTGATTTGAAGTCTATTATTAATATATTAGGTGACTCATGTAGAAAACTGGGTCTCATTATTTGTTTCATCCATTTATGTAATTTCAACTATCAACGTAAATAGACTATTCATATTATTAATATTGATAAACAATGACCGGTACAAAATATAAAATTGAATCGATATTTTAAGAAAGATTAACAAGCTAAATAAAATTAGCTACTTTAAGAGATACTCTTATGATCTTAATTATAATATTTAGATGACTTTTTTAAAAAATCTTAAAAAAACTAATTATACTCCTTCTATCTTAAAATATAAGAGATATTTGAAAAATGTTTTGTACTTTAATTTTTTTTTTCAATTTTGTCATTGTTCAATACCAATGTATTAATGTTTGTGTTAATCATACAAATTATCATTCCCAAAGAGAAAAAAGAGTGGTGAGGGGAATGATAAACTTTAATAAAGGTATTCCCTCTATTATTCCATAGATCCTCATTAATAAAAATATTTTAGTAAAAAGGTATAACAATTATAACATGTTTATTATTCTTAACTGCCACTTTGAACCACGAAATTCGGTTAAATGTCTCTTATAATTTACGGTACACAGAGTATTACTTTAAAGTATTAAAATTTATCATTTTTCTTTAAATTATATGCATGAGAAGTTAGGGAATGCGCTTCATTGGATGGCCACGGCTGAAGTTTTTTACTACGAATAGTATTTGCAGGTTACTGTGGAAGAATCGTTGTAAAGGCATAATGGATGATACTCCACTAGGGTTTCTGCTCTAGAGATTATTCACTGGTGTGGTGCTTATATCAACTTATGGAAAATAGAAATCGAGGTCACTTTTCTCATCGCACATTAATTCTGTACAGAGGAAACAACAACACAACGGTTACCTCCACCTCCACCTCCACCTCTACCCATTTTGAAAGGTCTTCAAATGTGTAAGCAAAGGAGTATATGACATATTTTGGGTCTGTTTAGGACAAAGGATTGGGAGGGAAGAGGAAAGAAAACTTTTGTGAGTTGGATTTATGAAAATTAAAGATGTAGAGTTCAATTTTAATTAATTTTTTTTATTCTTTTATCTTACATATTCTCCTCATTAAAATTTTACAACCCCGCCTCTTCAATGTTTTACAATCACACCCACAAAAATTTTCCCTCCCCTCTCCTTCCTTCCAAACCCAAACAGATTCTCATGAAGTTGATATCAATTTTAAAATATAAGACATATTTTTCATATTTACAATTTTTTTTTTAAGTTAACCCTATTCATGCTCCCTCAACAATAATCAAAATAAAAGAAGAGTGGGACAATTAAAGAAGATAACTAAGAAATTTTAGAAAAGACACGTTATATTAACTAATTCAGTTAAATTCTTTAATTGAATAAATTAAGTGAATACATCTCAGATTAATCACGGGAGGAAGTAACAGCTTAAATGGGAAGAAGAGGGAATCCAAGTCCCTATTACAAGTGGAAGGTAGTAGGTAGAGATTGTGAGTCTTGAGAAGAGTTCCTAAGAGAAGTGGATAATTACAACAGAGAACTTGTCACAAAATTGTGCTCGAGCCACTGAGCATAGTGAGAGATCCGCTACGGATTAGAATTCTGAGAGCCTAAGATGATCATGATGACTTGAAGATTTTCAGCGGACTCACATACATAGCTAGTGATAAACAAAAGTTAGCCAGATTTAATAAAGTAATTGAGCTGAAATGGTCGTAAAGGATGACAACATATAGTTTTGGTGGGAATAATGGGCTTAGCCTAAATCGACCTCTAGTGGGTTAAGCAAATGAACTGATCGCACAACAAAGGTCAAAAAAAGATTTGGTGGATTCAAGTAGAGGATGGAATTGGAATGTGCTTACCCTGGTGATCTTCAGACTTATAATACCAAATCAAAGGGGAGAATAAGCTGAAATAACATGGAAAGGACCAAGAAACGGTGGTTTACATGTGATTTTCTATGGTAAGAATCAGTCTGTTCCTGAGATTGCGCAAACTAGTCCCGAGGACTACAGTTAAGATACACTTTACTATTTTACACATAGTTTAAGATGCTTGAAATTTATGATTATCACATAAACACCTGCAGAAAGACCAAACTCTCATGAACTCTGGTTCCAAACCAATCAAGAGTCCGGTGGCTAGAGTAAATTATAAAACATACTAAGTGCAGCCGGCGCAAGCAACAGTAGTCGAGTGGAAGTTGCAAATGATATACTATTAAATGCAAATAGCAATAAATTTATGGTACAGGAGGATGAACTATAGTCGCCAAACTACCTGACTTCATTTGAAAAATAAGACAACAAGCTATCCTCTTCACGTAAAGTGCAAGAAACTCCCAGTGGATTGGGAATGCCAAGAAGCAACGCAGAAGAAGCACCCAGATTTTGGCAAGGAGTGGCAAACATAGCCACTATTTAGCCAGTCTATTTACTTTCAGATATGGCAAGGCTCCAATTACATTGTCATAGTCACTTCTGCTGACATCATGCTGTGAATGACACAAAAAATAAAAGTTAGAGACATGAAAACGCAAGCCCATCCAGCACAGGAAGCTGAATATCTCAGATATTTCACCCACTCAAACTGCTTCCAGCCAAAAATGAGAAGTTCTAAGATGCAGAACAATAACTTAAAGTAAAAGGTCAGATATCAAAATTTGTTGACAATACCCGAATCTAAAAGTTTC
This sequence comes from Acacia concinna, assembly GCA_037177275.1. Classification (NCBI taxonomy): domain Eukaryota; kingdom Viridiplantae; phylum Streptophyta; class Magnoliopsida; order Fabales; family Fabaceae; genus Acacia; species Acacia concinna. The sequence continues at coordinate 1,399,980 of JBAGKO010000017.1, forward strand.
TCACAAAGAAGTTCAGTTGACTTTCATGACAGTGAGCTGTTTTTTATCAAGTTCAGCCACTGCGCAAGACTCTACAAATCTATATGACCTTATTATGATGCAAGTGTATACTATACAATCTTTCCATATTTATAGCAGAAATATAATTAGTTGAGATTTGTTTATTTTGTAGAAATCCACACATAGGTTGAATCTTTTTAAATTAAGAATATGAAATGGCCACAGCTTCAGTAATGATTTACTTAAACAAAACGATAAATGATACAAATTAGCTACAGATGCCCAAACGAAATGAACTCTAAACACACATATGAACAGGAATGAGCCTCCTATCCTCAGATATAAAATTTATAAAGCCCAGCTCCCCTCCCACTTTTCGGCTGAGTTTCCAATAAGCATATATAAGGTTACACTAGCTAACCTCAGAAATCCACAATCAAGTATCTTTGCAATAAACAAGAAATTCCATTCTTGATATGAACTTGTTAAAGATGAAAAATAACAATTTAAGCGCGCCCAAAATATAAGAAAAAGGAACCCGCACATTTTGTTTAATTAGTTGGTTTATACTGCAGATCACAATTTACAGATTATCTACGATTGTAAGTAAAACATTCAGTTTTTGTTATATTTAAAATTTATATCCTGCTTTCTTTCTCTCCATATAGGGAGAAAAAGACACATCCTAGTTTTCAAGTTAACTGCTCCATAGAAGTGCCAATCAATTATTTAATTGTAAAAAGTGAAGAGTATAGGGTAGCTCAAAGTAATCATAAGAACTTTTTTTATCAAAACTACTGCAGAGAATGGATTAATGTTGCCTTTAGGCATCAACAAATCAACACTAAGATAAATAAATAAATCAATAGCCCTAGCTGAACCATACTGCAAAGTAAAAATATATTGAAGTCAAACCAGGTAAGTGAAAATGAGTAAGGAGTGGAGATAAAACCTAACTTCCATTATTTATTCCTACCTAGTTCCGCAATCAAAATGAGAGAAGCTTTCAACAACCAATGTGTAAACAACAACAAGCCTTGTCCCACAAGGTGGAGTGGGCTACATGGGTTGCACAATGAACCAATATGGAAACAATGAAAGTAACAAAATAACACCCCCAAAATTAACAAGAAACAAAGTCATAATGGAGCACAGAAGGGAACCAGTAAAAACGAAGCCAATCAAAGTTGAAGAACAACAACAAATGATTTTTATCTCAATAGTACTAGTTTTAGGGCTGAAAGATCCAAATCCAAATTTCAATCTTAATGATATCACCATGAAGAGTTGAAGAAATAGAGTGTATAGTCTAAAAAACTAAATGGAATGCATCGATACCATGCATCCTATGCTGCATTCTGCATCTTTAAAGTTACTTGCTAGATACCGAAGACCCTTGGGTCTAGTACTAGACGTGCCCTTTGTGGTACTAGGTCTGGGTTTCAATCCCCATTTCATTTAGGCAATACGCCTGCCTCTAAACTCCCCAAAAAAGAAAAGAAAACAAAAAACAACAAAGCTATATAAAGCTGAAATTCCGTAGTAATTTAGGTTTATGCGGAATCTCAGACCTTCCGTAACAAAGTTAAATGAATTTTTCACTACCAAAAGAAGCATTTCCCTTCAGCAATTGTTGTCAATGAAAAGAATCGCACTTACTCGCCCATATAAAAAAAATCAGCAACATTGAAATAGATCAACATTTTTATGTAAGATCAGAAATAGTTAAATATATCTCACCATTTTGGAGAGTCGTAATTTTCTCTTTGTGTTCTTCTTACCCAGCAAATGCTGCTTTCCAGCCCTCCTGCGCACTATTTTTCCTCGCCCTGTCACTCGGAATCGCTTAGCTGATGCCTATTAACGAAATTCAGAGAAAATTCAAAGAATAAAAACATTTAACTTGCCAATATACCAAGAAAACGGAAGCGCAGGGTTATATCCATTCAGTTGCCTCACAGTAAGAAACGAATAACAACATGAAGCAGCCACAAACACAGAGAGGAAGTAACCTTGTGAGTTTTCATTTTGTAGCCTTTAGCGGATACAACGGTGAGAGGACGAATACTTTGAGGAAGAGGAGAGACAGTGCACAGCTTTAGGGGAAGAATTGAGCCACACCCAGCAATGCTACTTAAGGAAGTCAGTTGCGTCTTGTTGAACGGAGCAAAGTGAACTGAGCCGAAAGAGACGCAAGAGGAAGAATAGCTTGTCGGAGGACACCTGAAACCAAACGACACCATCGTCGTCGCCGTCGCCGTCGCCGTCGCGCAGGCCATTTTTATGGCTGTTCTTCTGGGTAAGGCACTGCAATGTCTTGGTCTTGGAGTGACAACTTGTGGTTGTGGATAAAGGCGGGGTTATGGTTTGTGGTGGTTGCCCGCACAGCTATCCGTTAAGCGGGCTGGGTCATAAACCTCACTCGGGAAAAATACTTCTGGTTACACCTTGTAGTTGGGGATATTGGCATGGTTAAAATTATCGGAAAAATCACAACAAAGTCCCAACTAGAAGAAATCTTATCAGAAAAGTCACATTAACTTATTAATTGTAGCTTTTTGCTGTAACTTTTTTGGACAAATTATAAGACTTTTTTATATTATTTTTTGTAGGAATCTTGATATGATTTTTTTAAGCAAAATACTCTATGGATATAATTTTTATAAAAAATTAATAATTTAAGGATAAAATTAGAAAAAAAAAAGACATAAAAATACAATTAAAATATATAAAAGATGAATAAGTTTTGCAATTGTAAATCAATATAATGAATGTGTGGAAGTAGATATATTAATATATTGAGTATCTTAATTAATAACTACAAAATTTCTTTATTTTTTACTTATTTCAATTATATTTTTGTGTATTTCATCCATAAAATTATGCTACAAAATACCATAAAGACTAGAGCTAGAGATATCTGAAAAAATATTTTAAGATACTTGATGAAAACCGGACAAGAGAAATTACTTGAGGAACTGGATGCATTTTAATCCATTTTTAATACACATCTCTTGTGTGGATGCAATCACACAAACATATATTACTCTCTCCGCCCCAAAATATAAGAAACGTTTAACCGAATC